>VMDO01017729.1:0-43230 GCA_007922755.1 Pedetes capensis
GAGGAGGAGGAGGTGGGGGGGAGGGGAAGAAAGGAGAAGGAGAAGAAGAAAGGAGGAGAAGAGGAGGAGGAGAAGGAAAGGAAAGAAGGAGGAGGAAGAGGAAGGAGGAAAGAAAAAGGAAAGAAGGAAGGAAGGAAGGAAAGAAGGGAGGGAAGGAAAGAAGGGAGGGAAGGAAGGAAAGAAAGCCTTCCAAAATGGCTGTAGGTGGCCACTTCTGTAGCTATTTAAATGTAAATTACCTGGAATCACATAAAAATAGTGATTCCCTGGTTCTGTATCACTTCGAACATTTTAAGAGCTCTGTAAGCACCTGTAGCTAGTGGCCACTGCCTAGGATGGTGCAAATACAGAGCAGGTTCACCATGATAGAACATGCTAGTGCTTTAGAATCTAAAAAAGACTTGGGAGTCCAGAGGAACCTGGAAAAAGGAGAAGCAGCTTATCCTTGGGCTCCTTTGAAAAATCCTTTTTCTTTTCCTTCCCTTAAGGATGTCTCTTGGTCCCTTGACCTGCATTGGGAACAGTGCAGACTCCTGGCAGAAAAGCCTGGGAAGTAGCCTGATTGCAGCCTGCTCCTGCGGGTGGTGGAGGGGAGCAGCCAATGCAGGACATTTGGGCTCAGGGAGAGGGTCTGAGACCACCTGGAGCGCCACCATCAGCTGCCTGGGCTGCCAGAGAAGCAGGACCTGTAAAGGGAAGGGAGATGAGCAGCCTAGCAAGTTCAGCCAGTCTCCCTGCCAGGGACCTGATGGGCAGGAGGGAAGGAGCTAGCAGGGCACAGGCTTTGACACCTCCCTTCCCAGCACAAGAAGGATGGGGTGCACAGGAGGCGCCACTGACTGGAAAGTGGCCCTGGAGCCCTGGAGCCTTCACCTTGGTGCAGATCTTCCATCTGAGGCCTCGCTGGCCTTGGCTGCAGCTTGACGCTCCCAGCATGGCTTTCAGCCCGCCAAGGCCAATGGCGTTAAGCTGAGGTCTGCACTATCAGCAGGAAGAGCTCCTTCCACTTGTGGCTTTCTGGCCAAGAAACTGAGCCCTCTTCCCCTCCTCCTGTTCACACTGTGGCTACCCTGACGCCCCTCCCTCTGACTTTGGCCTCTCCCTCTCCTAGGGGTAGCCAGAAGGCCTCTCTCTTTGCCAAACACCACAACGGCTGAGAGAAAATAAGGAAAAGGGAGGGACGCTTAGAGAGAAAAATGGGGAGAGGAAGGGCGCAGGGAGCCAGGAAGAGGAAGGAGAGAAGAAAGAGCCAGGAAGCTCCCTGGATGAGGATGAGACAGAGGGAGGAGAGAGAAAGCAGAGCCTTGGGAACAGAACGTCCCAAGTTGCAGTGGGTGACACGTCTGTGCTGCTGGCTTCCTTGCTCCCCTCCCAGCCCAGCCTCACACCATATGCTGGGCTGACTCGTACTGGCGGCAGCTGGTCAGTAGGACCCAGCTGTGACCAAGCAAGAGGGCTGAGGGGAGAAGAGGAGGGGAGGGGAGAGTCGGATAGCTCTCCTTCCTCCCTTGCTCCTGGAATGTTCATTCCTATCCTATCCTGTGGAGGCAGAGGTGCTGAGATGCAGTGGTCTCTCAGAGCAGCTGAGCCGGGGCTGGATGGCCCACCTCTCTGCTCTGCCCGCTCTGCACTCAGTCAGGGCTGCTTTTACCCTCTTGAGGAGCCCTGGCTCCGCATCAAGCAACTGGGAAAGGGATGTTGATCGAGCGATCAGAATAATGTTTTCTGGGGCCCTAGCACTTCTATGGTCTATTTAATCTGAGGCCCCATATCAGAGCCTACTCTTGATCATTCCAAGCTTTCTGGGTTTATTTATGTTAGTAGTAGCTCAGTTGGTAGAGCACGGCTCTGTACCCCCTGAGGCCCTTGGTTTGATCCCCAGAGCCGCAAAACTGGGAGAAGGACATGGCAGTCCACTCCCGAAGCAATCCCAAAACATATAGCCATTGAAAACCCTATGACGGTCACTGTGAGTCAGACCTGACTCAACAGCACCTAACAACCACAGCCACAGTATTTCCAAAGCAAAACAGGAACCTCCCTGGTCACATGGCCAATGCCTTGCCACCTCCTTTGCTGCAGAGATCTTTCTATGCCTCAGCAGATAATTGGATATAGAGAGGAATGGTTGCTTCTCCAACTTGTCAGCTATAGAATTCGGTTGTGTTACAAATAAGAAAACTAAGACCCATGAGAAGATGATCAAGTGAAAGCCACTTGGCCCAGAGGTATCAGGCCAGGGAATTGGAAATCTGGATTCCCAGCCTAGTAACTCTTCCTCTGGACCCCATGCTGTCCACTAAATTGGGACCAAAGGAAGTGAACAGTTAGTCCTTTATGCTCCACAGTAGACTCCAACATGGTCTCAGCCCTCCACTATCTCTTCATACAGCCCTATGTCTTTTCCACTAGAGCCAGACATTTCTTTTTATTCTCTTTAAAGTACCCCAAACTAATCTTAGAGGAAGCATAATCATTTGGAATCTCTGCCTCCCTGGGCTATGAGGCTAAAAGGGGGTGGAGGCTTCACAAATTGTCATAGGACATACAGTTCTATGAGTAAAAAGTCTTAGGGACTATCTATGGCTCCCATCTGCTCACCACTCCAGGCAAAGATCTGTTGATGAAAAGGATCATGCCCAGGGCCCTCCAAGCTTCCTGGAAGTGGGTGAAGCTGTGGGCATGCTTAATGGGAAGCCACCATTTGCAATTTCCAAACAAACAAATTCATAGCTCAATTGTGCCACCTGAATGAGTGCAAGTTCCTCCTGCTGAGCTTGACTTCCCTCCTACTTTTTTTTTTAATTATTAAAAATATAGGCCATCTGCCATGTAGTAGGAAGGAGACGACCGGAGGGCTATAAACAGATCCTACGTGATGCCAGGCCCATAATGCTCACCTCTGCCAAGCAGCCTCAACCATCCAGTCCTAGAAGATGCCTGGAAGAGTCCAGCTACTCCTCCCTAGGGGTTTTCTGTTTCTTCTCAGAAGAAACTTAGTTTAAAAGGGCAGATGTGAAGCACACACAGCTAGGAGCTAGGAGCAAGGGCTCAGGATGTGAGATTCAGAGTTGAGAAGCCTTGAAGAGAATCCCATGGCAGCTTTTTCCTCGGCAAAGTCTGGGTTTTGCATGCTTTCACTCCCTGCTGACTCCAAAGAGAGAATTCAGAGTTGAGATTTCCATTTTAGGGTGCTTTGAACGGCTTCCCACACCTACTGGCTCCTCAGCAAACTATTCATTTGACTTAACATCAACAACCTAGATTTACAATAACCTAGTTCAATGATAACCCAGACTTATTGTGCTTAATTTGCATATGAGCTCTAGGGCCCCATGGGAGACAGATTAGTATGCCTAGTCAGTCAACCTAATTAAAGAGGTAGGTGAAGGCAACCTCTGTGAATTAGCACAGAAATCTAAATTCTCATGAAGGAAACGTTTGGCTTCTTACAGAAAGTGAGTCATTTGAGTAGTACTGATGCTCGACTTGTGAACCACCTGGGGGTGATAATAAACCAGAGGGCTCATGAGTGTTACAGAGATGATTACAAGTTTTAGCACCTTGTGGGGTCCCACAGCCTCTAGACACAGGCTGCCTGCACTTCAGTAGAAGGCTGATTCCTCATTTTGCAGTGTAAGCCAAAGCAAGTTACATAATCTCTTTGTGCCTTAGTTTCTTCTTTTATTAAATAAGCATAATTACAGCAGTTACATCATTATTGTTATTGTTGTTATTGTTGTTGTTGTTGTTAGGTGCCATCAAGTAGAGTCTGACTCCTAGTGACCCTCATTGGGTTTTGAATGGCTGATTGTTTCAAGATTGCTTCGGGAGTGGATTTCCATGTCCTTTTCCTATTGTTGCTGTGCAGGGGATCAAACCCAGGTCCTCAGAGAGTGCGGAGCACCACTCTACCACCTGAGCTAAACCCCAGCCCATAAGTACATCATAGGGTTGCTAAAATCATTTAACTCTTTTTATTCTCTTTTATTCTCTTTAAAGTACCCCAAACTAATCTTAGAGCAAGCATAAACATGTAAAAATTTTAGAATGAAGCCCAGTATGTAAACATCAGCTGTCATATTTGCTGCTGGCTTTAGCAAGATGCCACTTCCAGGAATGAGTCCCTCCCTTCTTGGAACACCTCCTGTGGCATCCCCGTGCTTCCCGTACTGTGTCTCTAAGCCAGAACACCTGTCTCATTCTGAGTCTGGACTCCTGCCTCTGGAGGTCCGGTGCAAGGTAGAATTACACCACCAGAGGCAAAATGGCCAGGACCTCTGGCAGGAGACAGTCCAGGCAAGGAGCATACCCATGAGCCCAGATTCAGCCCCCACAAGAAATAGCCATGTGGCTGGAGAGGATCTATGGTTAACGAAAGCTGGTCACTGAAAGGGAGTCCTATTTCCTGTCCCCTAGGACAGAGATTGGCTTTAGAAATTTGCTTGGCTGATAGAATATGCCAAAAGTGACCCTCTGGGCCTGTGCAGGCCAGGCCTGTGGAAGCCATGCATCTTCTTCCTGAGTTCTTGGAACACTATCTCTTAGAAGACTTCTTGTATGATAGCCCAAGGCCAGAATTCGTATACAATGACCCCTGAGGGGCCACATCTAAGGCCTATCTAGGGCCCTGAACCCAATGATTAGTCTCTGTAAGAGGAGCAGAGGGCGATTTGGATATAGAGACAGGAGGGAAGCTCAAAGGAAGAGTCCTTGGGACGACAAAGACAGAGATGAACGTGCTTCCAGCGAAAGGAAGCCAGGGATTGTCAGAGCCACCAAAAGCTAGAAAGGGGCAAGGAATAATTCTTCCCTGGAGCTTTCCAAGGGAGTACAGTCCTGCCAACACTGATTTCACACTTCTGTCCTCCAGAACTGTGAGAGTATAAATTTCTCAGTTTGTTGTTGTTGTTGTTGTTGTTGTTGGTGGTGGTGGTGGTGGTGGTGGTGGTGGTGGTTTTTTGTCTTATTCTATTAAAGTACGGATCATTTGTTATGGCTGTCCCAGGAAACTAATACAGCCCTGTTTATCATATATGTAAAAATACTCTCTCACAGTGACTGAGGTGATGTTGAGGTACCAACACCATGAGCTGGAGAAAAATCCATCCCACTGACTGTATGCAGTATCTATCAGAACAAGTGCTTGGAAGAAAGAACATGTTCCTATATCTTGGCCTTTATCTCTGCCTATGCCCATGTTCCGTTGTTGTTAGGTACCACCAAGTCAGATTTGGCTCGTGGCAACCCAATATACAGCAGAATGAAACACTACCTGACACTGTACCATACACATCTTTTTATGTTTGAGCCCACTGTTGTAGCCACTATGTTTCTTCTCATTTTGAGTTATACCAAATCAGCAAAAGGAGATCCCGGGGGCTTCACTCCATTCCCATCAAGGTCAACTCTATTTTGAGGAGGCAACTCTTCCTCTTCTTGAATGCCTTCCAGCCTGGGGGGCTCTGTTTCTGGCACTATATCTGACAATGTTTCTCTGCTACTCATAAGGTTTTCAATAGCTAATTGTTTCAGGAGTGGGCTGCTGACTCCTTCCCGCTAGCCTGTCTTAGTCTAGAAGCTCAGCTGAAACCTGTCCACCATGGGTGACCCTGCTGGTATCTGAAATATTGGTGGCATCGCTTTCAGCATCACAACAACACTCAAGACACCGCAGCACAATAAGCTGACAGACACATGGGGACCCATGTTCAGAGAGCCTCATAATTACTCTGTAAGGATACTTTGTTTAGGTTGTGCCAACCAGCAATAGTCTCTGAGCTTAGTGGGGGAAATGGGCTGGACCTTGAAAGAGCGTTTCCTCAAATTTCACCCCAAAGGAGAGTGGAATGGTTAAGGGTACAAGTGTGGGAACAGATGTCTCTAGCAGAGCGTGATCTGGGCTAAATTCCCTAACTCATTTAAGCCGTACTTTCTTTGCCTGTGAAATGGGCATAATCATAGCAGCCACCCCTGGAGATGGTTTGCAAAGAGTAAACTTACTGATAACTATGAAGCACACAGGGCTTGACACACTACAAGGCCCCAAGCATTGGCTGTGGACTTTATTACTTGTTCTGAATGAGACTGACCCTGGCAGATCAGCACAAAGGAAACTTTGGGGCAAAATAGCTCTGTCCTGGCCTTCAGTCCTTAACACGCCTTTTCTGCTTCTCTCTCTCTCTCTCTCTCTCTCTCTCTCTCTCTCTCTCTTTCTCTCTCTCCCTTTCTCTCCAACCCCCCCCCCTCCACCGCCGCCCGTGCATTCACAGCTGCACAGTCTACGCCACCCTGCTCCGTCTCTGGTCGTCCATCAATCTCCTCTCTTTCCCCCAGACACCCCCTCTGTCCGTCCACTGGCCTCTGTCATCTCACACATGGCATCACTGAGGATGCGCTCTGCATCACCATCTCCCATGACCATCTGGTCCACCTGCACAAAACATTATTTATTACAGACGTGGCTGACTTCATTTAAGTGACAAACTCCCAGCCCTTCACCCTCCTTCTGCCTCCTCCATCTAAGGTGGAGACATCTGGAAACCAGTTTAATAAGGTGGCTGACAGGCAGCTGGTTCCTGCAGCTCCTCAGGGGCCTCAAGGGAGCCATTCTGCAGAGGAAGCCGGAAGAAGTCGGGCTGATAGACGGCTGGTCTCAGAGAGAATCCACTCAGCTGCTCTGGTCGAGCAAGGGCTGCCTCCCCCTGCCCTCACAGGAGGGCTGCACCTGTAAAGAGGGAGGGAGGGGGAGCGGCTAGAGAGAAAAGGGTCCCCCACTCCCTGCTGTGGCCGCCACGAGCTGTGTGACCTTGGGGAAGATGCTAAACCTCTGTACGTCTCCTCTGATCAATGACAAAACTTGATGAGTTCTCAGACCTCTTCCTGCATTAGCAGGCAAAAATTCTAGAGCGGAGCAAAGTCAGAAATGGACATGTAGGAAAAAGCAGAAAAGGCCAGACAGTTTGTTGAACTGCCACTTGACAGGGACCCTGGGCTTGGTATAGTGTGGAACACCTAAATAAATAAAGGAACTAGGCAGGCATGGTGGCACACGCTTATAATCCCAACACTCGGGAGGCTGAGGCAGGAGGATTGTGAGTTCGAGGCCAGCCAAGGCTACACAGTGAGACCCCATCTCAAAATAAATAAATAAACAAACAAACAAACAAAAGAACTTGCAGGTTAGAAATAGAAATGAAGCACATGTGCAAATCATCCCAAAGTCCCACACCAGAGTCCTGTGCTCTCAGGCTTCTCTCAATGAAAAGCCAATGAGCTCATAAGCTGATGGGTGAGATGCAACCTCCATGCACAGCGAAGTGAGTGAGCATAGTTGTATGTAACTGATGTGACTAAGCACTGAATGGTAGTGTGCTTCCTGGAAGTGGGTGACTCCAGATTGCCTGGAGAGCAGAGCAGAGTCAGGGAAAGCTTCCTGGAAAAGGGAGACTTGAGTAAAGTCTTGAAAAACTGGGACCATGGAAAGAAGAGGGTGAGGATTGGCTGGGCCTGGTACAAAATGAAAATGCAAGGTCCCTTGCTCAGAAATTTCAAGACAGTGATAGCAGAGCATTAAGGCAAGTCAGGCTCCTTCCCAGCACTGCACAGCTCTCACAGCGTGAAGCAGCATGGGGCCAGGGCACCCATGGGGTGCTAGCATGATGCTAGTTCTTCATCTGGACGTTGGCTGCATCTATATACAAAGGCATTCACTAAGCCGTGTGATTCAGCCCAGTGCACTTTATGCTCTGTAGTGCATAGATGTTCCATCTCGAAGAAAAAGGTGGAACAAGAAGACAAAGGCTGCTTCCAAACACACCCAGGTCAGACAGAGGCCCTTCCTCCAGAGCAACACACTTCCCGACTCTCATAGCACTTCTCACTCACGGGCTCCTTTGAGAGAAGCTGTGACTTGGGGGGATCTCATTGCCATCCTACCAAGCAAGACTCTGTTTAAGCTTCTGAAGCTGCTACTGGAGTTCTGCCTCTCCTGCTGGCTGGGAGGCAGCCTTCACCTCAAGCCAGCTAGAGTTGAGCATAGTTGTATGTAATTGATGTGACTAAGTCACATCAGGAAGGTATGTGTTCTGGGTTGAATGGTGCCGCCCTCCTCCCAATTCACGACTACTCAAAACACCAGAATGTGTGTTGTATGGGATTAGGGTCTTTACAGAAGTGATTAGTTAAAAGAGGCCATCCTAGTTTGGTGGGTTGGTGACCAGTGTTATTTCACTTGACATACCTTGGTGCTGCTAGACGTGCCCCACCCTTTCCCAACTAGCCCTACAAAAGATCTTTTTTAAAACTACGGTGATGATCAACAATGTAAATATAAGAGCTAACACCAAAACTACTAGAAGAAAACATAGGGGTAAATCTAGAATTTGACAGGAGCGTTTCAGATTTCACACCAAAAGTAAAAAGTAAAAAGACAACTACAGAATGGGATAAAATATTTTCAAATTATATATCTGATAAGGGTCTAATATCTAAGGTACATAAAGAGCCCTTACAATGCAACAATGAAAGACAAACAACCCAGTTATAGGAGTTGAATGGACATTTCTCCAGGGAATACATATAAACAGGCAAAAAGCACATGAAAGATGTTTAACATCACTGGCCATTAAGGCAACGTGAATCAAAACAAACATGTAAAACCATTTCAAATCTGCCAGGATCACCATGCCAAAGAACCAAAACAACAAAATGGAAAATAACAATTGTTGATGAGAATGTGGAGAAATAGGAGCCCTTGTATATTGCAGGTCAAAATGTACAATGGTGCAGCCTCAGTGGCAAACAGCTCCTCAGAGAGTTAAACATAGAATTATCATATGACCCAGCAATTCTATTCCTAGGTATATTTACCCAAAAGAATTAAAAATAGGTACTCAAACAAATATTGTTTGTATCACCCTATTCACAATAGCCAAAATGTGGAAATAACCCAAGTGTCTATCAACAGATGAATGGATAAATAAAATGGGGTATATCCCCATTATGGAATATTACTCAGCCATAAAAAAAGAATAAGATGTAATGCATGCTACAACTTAGATGAACCTTGAAGACATACTAAATAAGAAAAGCCACAAAAGGTCAAATGTTATGGTTCTTTTTATATGAAATATCCACAATAGCTAAACTAATACAGAAAGTAAGCAGAGTAATAGTTGCCAGTAGAAGGGAAAGTGGGGGAAGGGGGAAAAATTATTTAATGGATACAGGGTATTCTCCTGGAATGACAAAAAAAGAGTATTGAAATGAGTAACAGGTAGTATTTGCACTGTCACTGAGCTGTACACTTTGAAAGAATACTTGTTGTTCTTGTTAGGTGCCATCAAGTCAGGTCCAATGCATAGCGACCCTATGTACAACAGAACAAAGCACTCCACAACACTGTGCCATGCCCAGCACTATGTTAGTGTTTCTCTGCTATTCATAGGGTTTTCAATGGCTGATTGTTTCAAGATTGTTTTGGGAGCAGGCTGCCATGTCCATCTCCCATTTTTGCCCTGCTGGAAATCAAACCCAATGCATCAGAGAACACAAAATGGCACTCTCCCAATGGAGCTAAACCCCACCCCTTGAAATAATACCTCTTTTTGTTCAGTGCCATCAAGTCTGGTCGGGCTCATAGTAACCCTCATAGGGTTTTCAACTGCTGATTATTTCGGGATTGCTTTCAGGCATGGATTGCAATATCCTTCTCCCGCTGAAATACTGTTGTTGTCGTTGTTGTTATGTGCCGTTGAGTCGGTATCTGACTCATAGCAACCCTATGTCCAACAGCGGAAACACTAATGTCAGTGTTTCTCTGCTATTCACAGGATTTCCAATGGCAGATTGGTTTGGGGGACCTTCTCCCAAGCCTACAGCACCTGGTGTTCCCAGGCGGTTTCCCATCTTAGTACTAACCAGGTCCGACCCTGCTTAGCTTCCATGATCTGACGGGATCGGATACCAGAGCGCTACAGCGGCAGGCCATTGAAATACTAGTAGTAAATAAATCATTCTTTTGAAAAACTATAGAGAAAGAAAAGTAAGTGTGATTTTGACTACTGGGAAACGCTAACCTAGGGAGCATAGTGTCAGACCTATAGACACCCGCAGCGTGGACTCTGGTGTGGACAACCGGAGTTCGAATCCCAGTGTTGCCTCTTGCTCGCTGGAAACCCCTTGATACCTGTGCTCCTGTTTGCTCATCTGTCACCTGAGGGTGCTACCAGGATAAGCCGACTCTGAGGACAGAATCTGCCAGTCCCTGTGAAGTGCTTGGAGCAGCCCCGACTTACAGTAAGTGCTCAGAGAGCCAAGGCATTCTTCTCCTTGAAGGTTTGGGAATTCAGACTGACCCTGTCACCTTCAGCCACCTCTCCCTCATCCATGCTCGACCACATGTGTGTTTAAGCTCTGCCTGTATTTATGAGGTTAGATAAATGTGGCTGCAACCAACCCCAGGCCTGGGGCATTTAAACCTGTGGAAAGAGAACCTACCAGGCAGAAGCATTGACGACAGCCCTCGTTCTAGGGGAGCAGGTGGGGGTGGAAAGAGCACGTTGCGAAGTAAAAAGAAAAAGCAGAGCCCCGGCCCTGCCAGGCCCTGGGGATTATGGAATGTGAGCCTCCCACCCTGTTCTGCAGGCAACATTAAATTAAAGGGGCTTCTCCCTTCCAGGCCCCGCCCCCACAGCCCTGGCCGAGTTCTCTCCAACTTCAGGAATCTGCATATGGTTTCTGTAAAGCTAGTTAGTTAGGATTTTTATTTAAATGGACTTCCTTTTTACGTCAATAAATATACTTTATAGGAAGTCTCATTTTATAGCAAACAACCACTACCCGCCAGCCAAATCCAGCCAGCCACCAGTTTTTTTCTGAACAGAGTTTGATCCTATTGTTCTTGCCTGCCTTTACCTGGCAGCAGCAGAGTTAAATAATCACCACAGAGACTGAGGACCTGCACAGCCACAGATATTCACTGATAGGGTCTTTGCAGAAAAAGTTGGCCAACCCCTCCTCTAAATGAAAGCCGGCACAATTTACCTTAACCAGAAGTAAAAAGCAATATTTTGGAAACAAAATACTAAGTCTTAGCTAGATTCTGCTATTTCCACTCAATGAATATGTGTCTCATCTACTCCTGCAGTCATTGTCTATTGGTTACTTACTTAAGACACTGCAAGGCCCTCAGACACAGAGGCAAACAAGGCAGGAAGTTCCCTGATTTCATGGGGTTCGCTTTTTTTGTCAGGAGAGACAGGCACTGGAAAATTAAGTGCTCTTGGTTATCTTTGCATTTCGTTATGACAGAAATGACACAGCGCAGGATAGCACTGACTGTCACGTGGAGTGTTCTGGGGTCAAGGAAGACCTGGCTAGGGAGTCTTAGGTGCTAACTCCAGCATTCCCAGTGGAGAGAACAGGAAGTGCCCAGGCTCAAGGTAGGACTATCTTGACAGATTGTTTTCTAGGCAGCTGGATGCTCATAGCTACTTCTGATATCATCCCACCCATCCGCACACCCTGGCAGCCAGTGACTCCATTGTTGTCAGGATGTGTTTTAGAAGGCTGCATGTCTGTTTGATTGGGCTTTTGGGGCCAGAACTGGGCTGAAGCACAGCTCTAACTCAGCCCTGGGAAGAACCACGAAGTAGAAGGGCTCGATGGGGTTCTCTGGAAGCAGATGCTGAGATGGAGCTTGGGTGCCTGGGGCCTGGGGTTTATGATGGCTTAACCCTTGGGAAAGGAAGTGGGGGGAAGTAGGATCAGGCAGAGGGAGATGTTGAATGTGATGCAGGGCCACATGGCCTTGGTCACACTGGTGACGAGTCCAGAGGTGAATATTGCTCTTCAGTCCCCTTGTGGGTCAGGCAGAAATATTCAGGTCTGTGTTCCCTATCTTGCTCAGTCCTCGGATGTGGGCTGCCCTCAGAGCGTGACCCTGAACAAGATGACTCTCTGTAGTTGGGGCCGACCCTGAAGGCGCTGATAGCTGGAGACAGGCTACAGGCCCCACCCACATTTGGGCAGCAAGTCTTCCCACGACACAGGCCTGGGTGCCACAGCTCTGGGTGTCCACAGAGGATGTGGGACCCTCCTGCCTCTGGTCTTCTGGCTCGACTCCCTGGACCCTCTGGCTCTCCCTGGTTCTTCCTCAGAACCTTGCAGCCAGCTGCCTGGAAGGGTTAGCAAGAGAGCCGAGAAGTTAAGCCTAGCTAATACCTCAGCTGGAATGACTTACAGCACAAAGCCTTTTCTTTCAAGACTCAACGGCAGGAAACCATCAGGACCCAAAAAGTAAATTTGTCCATGAATGCATCTAATAAGAAACAATGAGTCACGTCGCAGGGCGCAGCAATGCAAAAGGCCAGGGCTTCTCAGACACTGCAAGGGTGGAAGTTGTGGACCTTTTCTAGCGCTTCTTGACATGCTGAATAGAAACCCACCTTCTGAAGTGACTTGGGAGGCAGCCTCCACTGAGACCTCTGGGCTCCCAGCCTCTCCAATCGCCAATGACCACTGGGTCCCTGGCTGACTGCCACCCTCCGACCCCGACCCTCCACAGCAAGATGGAAGTAGCCACATTTCAGTTCCTCATCGAAAACAACAGGTCCAGATCAGCTTGAAGGAAACCTGGAAATTCCCCCAGAGTCCTGGGGACACCTGGAAGTGGAAAGTGAGTGAGTGTCAGAGTTCCCTAGGGCAGTGGTCACCAACCCCTGGGCCACCTACAGATTAGAAGCCAAGTCACACAGCAGGAGGTGAGCAGCAGGCTACCAAGTGAACTTCATCTGTATTTACAGCAGCTCCCCACTGCTTGAAGCATCCAAAAACCATCCTCCTATATACTGTCCTGCCTGCAGCCGTCAGATCTCAGAAGCTAAGCAGGGTCGGTCCTGGTTAGTACCTGGATGGGAGACCGCCTGGGAACACCAGAAGCTGTAAGCTTGGGAGAAGAACCTGGCAACCCCCTCCCAGAAATCAATCTGCCATTGAAAACCCTATGAACAGCAGAGAAGCACTGACAATAGTGTTTCCCCTGTTGTACAGAGGGTCGCTATGAGTCGGATACCGACTCGACGGCACCTAACAACAACAACAACATACACTGTCCTTGGAAAAATTATTTGTCACCAAACCAGTCCTTGGTACCAAAAAGGTTGGAGACCACTGCTCTAGAGGATGTTATGATACCCCAAACCTCTGCTCATAGAGAGCCAGTTGAGGGTCCTGGATTTAGGTCAATCACCTTGCTTAAAAGCTGTGTTGTTCTGTGCAGCCAGTGTGCTATGGAGCACAGTCTCTGATCTCCCCAGTCAAGCAGGGGCTCATGGGAAAGATCACACAGCCAGCTCTTGTAGGGCAGGGAAGAAGCACAGTCCTGGCCCCTTTCAATCCTGTCACCCTTATCCTTGTCCCATGGCCAGTCTTTCTAGCTGCTTGGTTCACTCTGGGCTCTGTGCTGGGTTCTGACTCCCGCCCACCTGGACCAAGCTCATCTCCCACACCTGGGCAGTGCTGTGTCTCCCGCCATCGGCAGCAAGGTGATGTCATTGGCCATCACCTCCAATGCCTCACTCAAGTGCCCCCCTGTACATGTCTCAGACCCAGCTCCTCCTGCAGGGAGCATCTTTCCAGACCCTGCCACTGCCCTGGAGCCCAGGGAGGGGAGGGAGGGACAGCCTCAGGGATGGCTATAGATGGAGGGAGGAGTTCTCAGTGTCCCTAGGACTCCTCAGCTGGCCTGGAGGACAAGTGTGCAGAACTCACTGTGTTCTGTACCCAGAAGGAACTTCTGCAGCCATGCAAGGGGCAAAGAGATCGACATGGTCTCCAGCACCCAGCTCCGCCCCACCTGCCTTGTGAACCCTTGCTCCACCTTCCAGAGGCTGGTAAGTTTGAGGCACCAACTGCTCATGGCCCCTTGGCCATCAGTCCCCATGCCTGAGTCCCAAGCTACATGCCCTTTAGAAAATATAAAATGAGTTTATAAAGGTAAAAGCAGGGAGTGAAATGCCTGTTGGGATTTGGCAAAAGGATGACCCGGACACGTGTGGATGCATTGAGAGTTGGACACTTTGGGCAGGTGATTTTGTTTTAAACACATCTTCATGCATTAGAACCTTTGGATGTGTGTTTCAAACCTAGGTTCTTCAAACCCATGGCATCGTGATTCCCTAGGAGGTCCTGGAAACTGCCTCTTTACCCAGCTTGTTGGTCCTCCTCTGCCTGTACAAGGCATGAGAACCCCTGACCAGATAAGCTTAGTCCTGCACCCACCTCAGGACGGGGATCTCCTGGGGCTCAGTTTTGTTCTCCGTAGAAATAGACTGCATGATTCCTTCTGGAGACTGCATAATTGCTTCTGGAGACTGTACAGTTCACCAGGTGCTTCCATATACGTGGTCTCGTCTGGTTCTCATAAGCATCTTGGATGTGGGAAAGGAAAGGTCACTATCAGAGGCACAGACGTAGAGTAGGATGGGGTATGGGAGGAGGCTCCTAAGAGGCTGCACCACTCCCTGGCCAAATCATCATCACAAGAGGAAGAAAGAGTGCAGAGGTCATGGGAGAACCTGTGAGGCCCTGTGGCAGCCCCCTACAGAGAAGGTACCAGGGCAGTCAAGGTTATGACCAAGGCATAGGAAATCAACAGGACTGGAGTGGGCTCCTGTCAGGGGATTAGCCAGTCAGTGTGGGGAGTACAAGAGAGGCAGGAGGGGGATGATTCCCAGGCTCAGCAGTCGTGGGAGAACCCTGTTAAATGCTGTTTTTTCCAGAGCCTGGAAGGGAGGGACCACCCTGGGATGGGTGTAAAGAGGTCGTAGTTCCGGATGGAGACATCTGTCAGTCTGCATCTGCTTCCAGTCAAGCAGGAAAGGCTTTGGGAAGGCCGTGAGCCCAGGGATCAGAGATGGGAAGTGATGACAGCATGACCCGTTTGGGAAGGAAGAGAGGAGATGAGCAAGACATGACTCTTCTCCCACCCATCCTGGGTATCGCTGTCCCTGGTCTTCCTCCACTCTGGCCCAGTGGCCCAGAGCCAAAAAGCTCACCCTCACCTGAGAGAAACCCTCCCAAAGTCCACTGCCATCCACCCACCCAGCTCAGTGACAGCCACATCTGGCTTTGGTCTTGAAAGGCTATTGTTTTTCATAAGGCTAAGGAGTGGGATGCCTACAGCTGTAGCACTGTGGCATCCAATCCCATCAAATCCTGGAAGCTAAGCAGGGTCAGACCTGTTTAGTACTTGGATAGGAGACCACCTGGGAACACCAGGTGCTGTAGGCTTAGAAGAAGGACCCAGCAAACCACTCCCCACCCAAAAAAAAAAGAAAAATCAACCATTGAAAACCCTATGAATAGCAGAGATGCTCTAACAATACTGTTTTGCCTGTTATACATAGGGTCACTATGAGTCGGATGCAAGCTTGAGGGCACCTAACAACGACAACAAGTGAACATGATATAATCTTAAGGAATAAAGAACGGATCAATGTGCAGCCCTTAAAGCAGGACTTCAACAGTGCATGGCGAGAAACTTCATCCCTATAGGACAAAAAGGCCCCTAGGAGGCCATCAAGTCTGGATAGGACCCACTCAAAAGATGCATGTTTTCCATCTCCCAGATTCCACCCTAGCTGTCCTGTCTCTCCCCTTTCCTATTGTCTCTGATTGTGAGGGACCTCTAATTATAACCCTTGGCATAGCCATACTTACCCACCCAGAGGGAAGAGGGTGTGAACTTGGTTGCCCCTGTCCATCTTGTTTGCTTCCTCCCCACCTCCAGGCATCTCAGAATAGCAACCTGGCTCTGACGCTGACCAGCATCCTCAGGAAGGGTGGGAGGAAAACTGTACGGCCTCCACATCAAGGTTTCACATGACTGTGGCAAGTTGGAAGTGCCAAAATCCAGAACAGGTGGGATCTTAGGCCCCTGAGCTGTTTTGTAGGGGATGCTTGGGGGTCACAGCCACTCTGAGCAATGACCTGACAGGTACCGCAAAAACAAATGTACACCTGCTGGTCTCCACAAATGAATACACTTTGGGACATCTATTTTAGTTTTCTACCCTCCTTTCTCTTGCATTTAAAAATTGAGCCAGAAGTGGGTCGGCCCCAAGGGACAATGTGAAAGGGGTGGGGCATACCTAGGCTAGGAAGAAAAAGGGTTTATCTAGCTCATAGTTTTGGAAGCTGAAAGTCAAGGCCAGGCAGCACCACTGGTTTGGCTTCTTATGGGGACCTAAAGGCGTGTGGCATCAGAAGACATGACTTCTGCCCACAGGTACCTCATCTCGGTGATTTCAGGGTTGCCTGACCAATCTCTGCAAAGGCTTAAAAGCAATCTCCAGAAAATCCTGGCAGCCTGGAGAAACCAAAACAGCAAGTACGAATCAAGGGAATCTCATGTTGCTTGGGAAGGAAACATCTTGAACTGCTTTCTGAAGAGGCCCCAAACCTGAAGCCAGCATGTACCTATAAACTTGGTCCTTTCCCATCGCCAGCACATGGCAGGTCCTCTGAGCGCTTGGCTTGCCTCTTCCCTGTGCCTCGCTTCCATTTCTCATTTATCTCTCTCAGTAGGTGACCTTTCTGCTCCCGGCCCACCCCAGCCACTTGGCCACTAAACCACAGGAGATGAGGAAGGAATCCAGGAGAAACTGGGAGCATGCTGGGTGGCCGGAGGGTGAGCAGTTTTATCCAGTGAGCCACAGAGGGGAGGTGAGCTCCTAACACCCAGGCCGGGAGCCCAGGAGGGATTGAGGGGGTGGCTCCCTTCGATTCAGAAACTCTTGCGTATTTTCAGGGAAATTTTATCCATATGTTTCTGATTCATTAACACTTAACTCATCAAAATGTTATTCGGTGAGAGCCATTTGAAGTCCAAGATGCCTTGTAACAGCCTATTTAATGAGCCTAAGGAGCTTTGTACTCCCTTATTTTTTTGAGGAAGGGACAGAATTTTTTTCCTCTTCTCTTTACTCCAGAAAAGCAAGCAGTCATATCCTGTTCAGTGATTCAGGCCTCTGAAACAAATCTTTGGAAAATACCATGAGATGGAGAGAGAAAAGTCTGGATTTTAGGCTCAGATCCACGTTGACCAATGAGATCTTATATAGATCGCTCCTTTCTCAAGACGTCTTCAATCAGTGGGCCGCTTCTCAGGTGGCACAGAAAGATGCTAAAAGCCAAAGGATGCTCACAGCAGAAAGCTCCTGTACTTCCTAACTCTCTGTTCTTGATCACCCCCTCCCTCTTCATGCCTTGCTCAGGCTTTAATAAATTAAGTTCTGTTCTTAATAAAAAAAAAATCTTCAAGATGAAGAGAAGTCAGAAAGAGTATGAATATGGCAGAGGCTAAAGTAATTAATCAATGGGTGTTGAGTCTTACTCTGCAAGAGCAGCTGTACCTCAGAGGGGAAATGGGATTGTTGGATAAAAAGAGAAGCAGGAAGAATGGACTGTGAGGAACAAGAGGTATCAGATTATTAACTGAGGACATTGTAAAACCTTCTTGTATATCCTAAATGGAAGGGTCAGACTCACCTTCTCATTGCGTCTCTGACCTGTTAAATTTCTCATTAGCTGCTCTTCCCAGAGGCAAAAGAATAGGCAAGATGACCCTCAGAGACCCCTTGCTCACTCCAGGGATTTTCCAACGCTCCCATTAGCCCAGCTTAGCTCAGCACAGTCCACTAAGAACAGAGAGCCTTTATGTCATTCTTCCCCAAAGACCCCAGGCTCCCAGGGAAGAAAGGGTCAGATGCTTCCAGGGGCAGCCCACAGATGCTGGTGCTTTGTCATTCAGGGTAAGGACAAAGCCAAAAGAGTGACCACGGGCTCTCCCAAGTGGTGAACCTAATCCCCTGCCTTTCTCTCTCACTCAGCCATGGCAGAGACGGGCTGCTTTCATTGTTCTGGCTCTTGAGCAATGAGCAGAGGTATAACATGTGAGCATGGCAGTATAGGTGCCGAGATGAGTTCATGTGCTTGAAGAGGGCTGGAGAAACTGAAGAAGTCTGTGTGCAAAGGAATACTGATGTCCACAGAATCCCAGATACTGAGACTGCTGTTGCTTACTGAACACTTACGTCTACTCATCCCCACTGCTGAGATGGGAACTTGTCCTCTATCACTTTTTCCTTCCATACAGAAGTTCCGTTGTACAGATGAAACAAGTCCTGGGTCAATCATTTTTATTAAATGCCTGGGGCAAGAGGGAGAAAGAAAGTGCCCAAGACAGATGCCTTAATCTTTTTGCTACCGAATTTTGAAGGGTTACAGCCATACGACCCTAGTGTCCGATGCTATCAGATCTCAGAAGCAAAGCAGGGTTGGGCCTGGTTAGTACCTGGATGGGAGACCACCTGGGAATACTGGGTGCTGTCAGCTTAAGAGAAGGATCTAGCAGCTCCCTCCCCAAACAATCAGCCATTGAAAACCCTAGGAATAGCAAAGAAGCACTGACAATAGTGCCAGGCATGGCACAGTGTTGAGGGGTGTTTTATTTGTTGTACATAAAGTGACTATGAGTCAGACCCAACTCAATGGCATCTCACAACAACAATTTTGAAGTGGTATCCCATTGTTTCTGCTGTGTTCTATTCACTAGAAGCAGATCGATAAGTCCCCCATCCTCAAAGGGAGGAGATTACACAAGGGTGGGATTACCAGAAGGCCACTGTCATCGAAGTCCATCTTGGAAGAGGTTGAAAGATGTGCATTCTAGCTGTCCACTTTCTGGGCATGCAGCCCAGGCTGAGTCTTCTCATCTCTGGGATTTTCATGCTATCTGCAAAGCAAATGAATTGAGATGATTTCTCCATTGATAAGGATGACAACCCACATCCCTTACAGACTGAGGGCTGACTCCTCAAGCAGCTAAAACCTTTAGAAAGCCAATCATCCCTGCCTCTCTATAGAAAATCTCCTCAGCCCTCCATGAACATCCTGTTGGCATAGTCTGTGGAGGACCCCATTTATTCCAGCCATATCCATGCAGTACTTCACTCTCTATTTCCTGCAGTCTAACTTTCTGTCTCTCCCACTGAAGCCTTCTTATCTGTGCCTGGACTCACTGGCACCAGAGACAGCTTTTTCATCCTGGGTGACAGATGACTTCCCATTTACAAGCCAGATCACTGGGGCTGAATTCTGACATGCAGAGGTGAAGTCTGCTGCCCTTTTCCACACAGCTCATTCTCCTACTGTCCTGCCCAGTGGCTCTTTTTTTCCCATGAGCCACCAATTCAAAAGGATACTGAAGAAGCAGAAAGCAACATGTAATTAAGGAAAGAGAGGAGAAAGGGGAAGAAGGAAGCTATCTGAAATTGAATTTGACACTGCTTATCACCTGACACATGACATAATTGTCTTCTTCCGGTAGACCTTTGTGAAGGTTATTACCCTCATGGTCTAGAGGAGGAGACTCAGGCTCAGTGTCCAGAGGTGGTATGTGTGAGAGTCAAGATCAGTTCTAGGCCTGTTTTACATGAGGCCAAGACCCACTTCTAAACCTTGCTTCATGGGACCTTAGGTTACCTTGGGATAAAGCAAATCGTTTTCACACAATAAAAGAAAGCATAGTCAGAATCCTGTAGGGAATGAGTCAACAAAGGCCACCAGAGGTGACTTCCTTTACGCCAACCTGTGGATCATTATCAACCTGATGCTTCCTGTGGACCGAAGGTTCTCTTTGGGGAGCTGGACTTCATTAGGACTGTGGATATTGTCAGGGAAAGATCAGAGGTGAGAACCTTTAGATCCAGAAGCTGCTGAGACTTAGGGCCTCATGGAGAAAGTGGGTCCATCCGAACCTTAGTCATCCTCTTGTATGACCATGACCTGAAGAAGAACATAGTCAGCTTTCTTGAGATTGGCACAAGTGCTGGGAGAGGGAATCCATCAATCTCACCTTCCATTTCTCTCTTAGCCTCCCTCTTGGAGCCACTAGACCTGGAAGAAGGTGCCTTGGCTCGTGCTGACTCTCTGGATCATGCACAGTCTGGCTGAAGAGGACTAGTGGGCGGGAAGGGGAGGCAGAGCTCATAAATGACCTATGAATTGTACTCGCTGCCATCAACACAACAGAATAATAAGAACTTGATAGTTTCTTATGACCTCCCCAAATCTCTCCTCTGGCATTCAGAGGACAGCCTAAGAACTATTCTCCAGGGCCAAGTTTGCTTGAGGCTCAGATATAAGCTCGTTCTTCTAATGAGGCCTCTCAACACCCATCAGTAAGTGACTCACTGGTGAGAGCAGCAGCCCCGGAGTGACTGAAGAATTCTTTGTCCTCCTGCTGTACTGATCTGGTGTCCAAACCCTCCCTGTTCATGTGCATGGAACATGCTTGTGCTCCATCTGTGAAGCATGGACACTGTGCAATGTGTCAAAGGACTTTAAGTACCAAAAGCTCGCTGTGATTACAAAGCATCCACCTCTGTAGGCACTGTGTCCAGATTGTGCTAAGAATTACCTCACTCAATCCTCAAAATAGCCCCACTAGGATAGCTGTTTGCAAATGGGAAAAATGAGAATGAAGGAGGACAGGAGAGAAACGCAAAATCATACAACTACAGTGGTTGAGCCAGGATTTGGATGCCAGCTGTCTGACTCAGTAAGGCTACATATTTCACAGCTTTCAATACATTCAGGGTGAGGTAGTTTCTTCCTTTTGGAAAGATTAAGCTGTAGTTTACATGTGAGATATAGAGGGATTTATTATTAATCATTATTATTTATAGTACTTCAGGGTTGAACCCAGGGGCTCTCACCTACTTTGTAAGTGCTCTACCACTGGGATGCAACTCCATCCTTTTTTTTTTAATGTTGAAACAGGGTCCACTGAATTACACAAGCTGCCTCTGGCTTTGAACTTGTGATCCCCTTGCCTCCACCTCCCAAATTGGTGGATTACAGGCATGAGCCACAATGCCCACCCTACTTGTGACATGTTTTTAACAAGCTTTCTCTGGGGAGACAGTTCTTCCAAGGTCAAGTGTCAATCAATTGGAGAGCCTAAGAGGTGGGGACCCTTTGGCCATCCCTCCTGGTATAGTATTGTTAGAGAACAACCTTGCACTTGGAAGTCAGCAATTTTCTACTACAGCCCATTCTCTACCTTCCTGGAGGACCAGATTTTGCTCACCAAGTAGGGTAACAAGAAGGACAAAGAGTAGGACCACCTAGTCTTGGACATGGGAGTCCAGACTTTCTGTGTGTCCCCAAATGCTCCTCAAACTCAGTGCTGAGAGAGTGTGGTGTGGGAGTGAGAAGGCAAGGTAGAGGAAGGTATCTGTAGTCCTGGCTATAAAGCTCCTATCTCTCCAATGGGGCATCTGGCCTGTACAACCACTAAAGTGCTATCCAGATGTGCCTCTAATCACTTCCCTGTGGAAGTCAGTGAGGAAGAGACAAATAGGGCACGCAACAAAGTACCCACCAAAATTCATTTGTAAATCAATCTGTCAGAGGCTTGGCGAGTCACCTGTACAGTTCTTTCATTTTACAGATGAGTAAAATGAGTGGTAAAGACTGCTTTTGAAGCCCTTTTTTAGGCTGTATCAGAACCTTTGGTGAAGCTGTGAGCTGGGAAACCCAGTGGCAGTTTGGTCACCTAGGAATATTTATATCTCAAGAAGCTGCCTTCTAGAGGGCTGAGGAGCGGTTTAAGCTCATTTGGTAGAGTGTTGCTCTGCACTCTCTGAGGCCCTGGGTTCAATCCCCAGCACCGCAGGAATGGAAGAAGGACATGGCAGCCCATTCTCAAAACAATCCCCAAATAATTAGCCATCAAAAATCCTATGAGGGTCGCTACAAGTCAGATGCAAGTCAATGGCACCTAACAACAACAACAGAGCTGAGGATGCAACTCAGTGGTAGAGCACTAGCCCAGCATGTGCAAGGCCTGGGATTCAATCCCCAGGATGGTTACAAAAAAATTGTTGTTGTTGTTAGGTGCCGTCGAGTCAGTATCCGATTCATAGCAACCCTCATGGGGTTTTCAATGGCTGACAGTTTCGGGATTGCCTTGGGAGTGGATTGCCAGGTCTTTCTCCCATTTTTGCGGTGCTGGAATTGAACTCGGGTCCTCAGAGACTGCAGCGCAGCGCTCTACCAACTGAGCTAAATCCCAGCCCCTACAAAAAAATAGAAAAGAAAAAAAGATAAAAAAAAGAAAGAAAGAAAGAAAAAGCTTTTTAGAAAGATGAGAAAATCCTAGGTGACAAAACTATATGATTTGTTGTCCATGGTACATTTCTGAGACAGGGAATCATGCATACCAGGAGGAATGGGGACAGGGGGTCACCTTAACCATAAGAGATCTCCAGGTCCTTCTTGGTGGGAAAGGAAGCACTATTGTGAATACTGACCAGGATGCAGAAGGCCTGGCTAGCAGAAACTTCTGGACAGTAGCACGGTGACCACCCCAGCACCAGTGACCAGCAGTGTGCAAACAAGTACAGACCTGCACACACACAACCAAGATTCTGGTGCTTCAGGTCCTCCTACCAACAAGGGGCACCTTTCACAAGCCTCTGCCTGCCTTGGGGCCAATTTTCATCTTCAGAAAATAAAAGGGTTGAGGCACCCCACTCCTTAGGCCCCTCCCTTCAAGCTGTAGCATCTGGGTATCTGGGAATCTGTGGGACCCCTGGCTGAGAGCAGGGGTCCCAGCACAGCAGCCTTGCACCTTGCCAGCCCATTGCACTAACCAGAAGAACACATGGCCTGGTCCCTCTGAGGCCTCAGGCCCCACCCTGACCCCACCTGCCTAGGTCCACTCTACCACATGTGGTTGTGGTTGTTTCTTCCCTTTGGTGGATGGGAACATCGGGGAGTCCACGGAAGGGACCTGCAATGCACTCACATACAAACACACAGAATAAGAGGAAATATTAAAAGCCACAACATTCAAACAAGTGCAAAGGACAGGCCAATAATCCTCTGGCACTGCCTCTGTCAAACACCTGGCCATATTTAACCCAAGCCACAGATACAACTTCCATGCTGAGGCTCACAGCGGGGATGGTGGGAGGCAGACTAGACACCCAGAGCCTGGGCCAGGCTAGCCTGAGTCACCTTGTCCTCTCCTAGGGGACAGGGGCCACTCCTGCCAGCCAGCATCTGACAAAGAGGGAGAGAGCCAGCACTCCAGGTCACCCCATGTCTTCGCTTCAGATGCGCTCTTTAACCTAAGCTCTGCCACCACCTCCCCCGGAGCCAGCAGATGGGGAAACAGAAGGGAGATGGCTGATGGGGCCCACTGGCTTCCCACGGAAGACCTCAGCCTAATAGAAGTTGTCAGGTGTCAGCTTAGGGAATGAGCAAAGCCACCCCAGCAGCAGCTGCTCCAGCGGCCCATGGCCAACATGGTGCCCAGTCCAAGGCTAGACAGAGGAAGGAGCCCAGGACTTAGGGCAAGGAAACCCACCAGGCAGCAGGTGAGGGGAAAGGAACTCGCAACATGAATTGACCTCCTTCCTTCAGCCAGTCCAGATCCTGGCGTTTAATGCTGCTGCCTTTCAGAGGTGGGGAGGGAGAGCAAAGCAGGAAGGACCAGATGCAATGGAACCTGTTGAGTTTTTCCAAAATATCCTAGATTTTGGAGTTATGGATTCAGAAGGATCATGGTTGCCCAACACTCATTCTACAGATGAGAAATCTGACTCCCAGAAATGTTCCAATGACCCACCATTTGGGGTTCAGTCAGAAAAGCCTGAATTATACAGCCCAGCACATTGCTTGGTACTATGTTCTCTGCCCTGCTTCTCACAAATAAGACATATAAACATCATAATAAGGTCAACCATGGATTTATTCACTTTATTCAAAGTATCATGAATGTTTGCCTCAAATCTTTACAAATCTCAAAATACTATACTTTTGCAAGGAACAATAAATACTAAATTTTATAACGTGGTATATTCTAGTAGCCGTTATACTTCAAATAAAACTTAGAAGTCCATAAGACATTTTGAAATCACAAAGAAATAACGCTTTGCCAAATGCTGCATTTTCCTTATGAACGGCTGAGGCACATAAATTGTTTCTGACCCTCCAGTTCTCCTTCATGTAGCATTTGATTATATATACATGGATCTTTTTGTGATCTAAATTTTCCTTCTTCATGAGGTCTCAAGTTCCACTGGTCATGAATTGTGAGTTTGTCTGTTGCAAGAAAAAGATATAAGACGAGGTAAAAAGAGGTAAAACTGAGCCTTTTACAATGGAGTCATAGAAGAGAGAAGAGAGGCAGAGGGCAAAGTCTTAGCTGTCCTTCCAGAGTTCTCACATGGTGACTATTAAGAGGAAGGGAGCTGATGGATATCAGGGTAGAAGGAACGACTTCACAAAGCTAAGTCTTTTAAATCCTAGGTGTTGGAAAGGAGGCTTGGGGAAGGCCTGTTCAGCTCTTCCAAGCAAGTTCAGTGAAAATTAACCGAAGCATTCAAACATTGCCATTTACCAGGGCCTCCCTGGGCCCACTGTACTTCCAGAGGCTGCATTAGCATCCCAGTTGTAATCACACTGGCCATTTGTGTGGATAGAAGATGCAGCAAACTCACCGTAACATGCTCATTACAGGCAGCAAAGCCAAATGATTGTCCACGCTGGCATTAAAACAACTGGAGAGTGAAATCCTCCAAAGTTCTAGCAAACAAGGGAAAGAAATGGAAATTAAATAGATAATAATGGATACACAGTACCATGATGATATGGAAAATGTCTTTAACAAAGAGCACTAAAGAAGAGCACCACATTTTATTCTAGTAAATATATTCATTTGTTATCTAGTCTTTTACGAGTTTTCTGGTGCCCTCCGACTCTCACACTATCATTTTTTTTTTCAATCTGAGTTCTTAATTTTGTTAATAATAAATTTCCTTACTCTGTTTTTATCTGTTTGCTTCAGAAAATTCACCTTCTTACTAAGTACACATATACACAACTAAGAAAAACCAGAAGTGTGTTCAGTAACAAGCATGGATGATTAAGATTCATGCAGGTGGCTCACAGGTACCCACAATCCAACATGAGACACCATCTAGGCAACATGGCGGCCAGATGGCTGGATTTATGGGCTGGGGATAGTTTTAACTAGCTCTCTGGTTTGAAAGATAGAGGTGTTAAGCCCCTGAGAGGCATAGAACCAAGTAGGCTGATTATCTCAGGGAGAGAAGGAAGAACATTAGTTTATAAGATCAGAAAGCCAAGCAGCATGGTACAGAAATCACAGCACACTGGTGATGTGGACTTGAAATCAATCCTCATTTCATCCTCATTTCTGCCCCTCCTTTGGCTCTGGTTCTGGATCATTCATTTCTTTGCTTATAAAGTTAAAGAAACAATGCCTATTTCACAGCACTGTGGTGAGGACTAAATGAAATGTTTATGGAAGGCAGCTTGCATGCTCTGAATTACTTGGCAATTGCTATTCTAATGGCTAGGACTCCAAATGTCTGTCAGTTGAGAATCTGAAATGTGATTTAAAAAAAATAAAAAATAAAAAAATAAACTTTCTATAGAAAACAAATATGAACAGAACAGTTACCACTGCAAGCAAAAAGGATTCATATTGGACATTAGAAAGTCTCCCCTCCAGATCCCCGCCCTAAAAAAGGCTGCTAAAAATGAGAAGCAAGGAGGAATTTAATCAAAATTTCTTCTCAGGAAGGAATTTATTCGCATGTCCTCATCCTACTTTTAAGTGGGTAAAGAAGGCCAGGCCCAGTAGCACATGCCTGTAATCCCAGTGACTCAGAGGCTGAGATAGGAGGGTTGTGACTTCAAGGCCAGAGGCAGCCTGTGTAACTTAGTAAGACTCTGCTTGAAAATAATTAATAATAATAATAATAATAATAATAATAATAATAATATACTGGTGATGCAGCCCAGTGGTAGGGCACTTGCAAAGTGTGCGTAAGTCCCTGGGTTCAGCCCCCATGGACTGAAGAAAAATAAATGGGAGGCAGGGAATAAGGAAGAATTATTCCCTCCCTTTAGAAAGAAGATTGACAATGTAGAAACTTCCAAGGTAAAAGCACCTTCAGAAACACTATTGGTCCTACTAGTTTTATTCTTCAGTAACTACAGTCATCTTAGTGATCATAATAGTAACAGCACTCAGATTTTGAGAATTTACACCATTGAACATGTCACTTGTTGTTGTCAGGTACCTGCAATATTCTTTTGACTAGAAGCAATTCTTGGGCCCCACCCACACTCAAGGTGGAGGGCATTATACAGGGTGTAAGCACCAAGGAGTAGGAAGCATAGAGATCATCTTAGAATTCTGCCTACAATGCTATCTCCCCCAAGTTGTAGCTGTAGGAAATGCAGTCACAAAGGACAATCCAGGAGCAGAAGGGGTAGGTAGGCCTATTCTTTTGTAACAGTTTTCTGAGGAATTATAGATGCTAAGGGTTTAGCTCAGTTGGTAAAGTGCTGCACTACACTTTCTGAGGACCCAACTTCAACCCCAGCACCACAAAAATGGGAGAAAGATGTGGCAGTCCACTCCTGAAACAGCCATTGAAAACCCTATGAGGATTGCTGTGAGTTGGACACAACTCAACAGCACCTAACAACAACAACAACAACAACAACAAAGGATCTAATGGAAAAAGCAGACAACATGAAAGAACAACTGGGTAATGTAAGCAGAGAAACAAAGAATCAAAAGAATGCTAGAAATAAAAAATACCATAACAGAAATGAAAAATGCCTTTGAGGGGGTTGGCAGGCTAAAAACACTGCTGAAGAGAGAATGAGTGAGTTCAAACAAGTACCAATAGAAGCTTCTAAAACTAAAATGCAGAATAAAAAAGATGCAATAGAATATTTATAGATATAGGGACAGAATTACCTGGAGACCTTGTTACAATGCAAATTTTGAATCAATGAACCCAGCATGGGGCTGAGATTCTATACTTCAAACAAGACCCCCAGGGGTACTGAAGCTAGCATTTCTCAGACCTCATTTCGTGTAGCAAAGGTGTAGTTGTTGTTCTTAGGTGCCATCAAGTCGAGTCTGACTCACTGTGACCCTCTATACAACAGAACAAAACATTCCTAGACACTGAGCCATGCAAATGATCTTTTTTATATTTAAGCCCATTGTTGAAGACATGGTGTTAATCCACCAAGTTGAAGGTCTTCCTTTCTTTCATTGACCCACCATTCTCCCAAATATGATGTCTTTCTTCAATATTGGTCCCTCCTGACAACATGTCCAAAATACATAAGATACAGTCTGGCCATCCTTGCTTCCAAGGAGCTCTCTGGTGCAGTTCTTCTAGGACAGATCTGATGGTTCTTTTGGCAGTCTATGGTATATGAAAATTTTTTTCTCCAGGACTATAATTCAAAAATATCAACTTTTTTTCTGGCACCCTTATTCAACATCCGGTTTTTGCAACTAAAAATACCATGGCATAAGTCAGGTGCACCTTCATTTTCAATGTGACATCTTTACTTTTCAACACTTTAAAGAGGTCTTTTGCAACAGCTTTTGCCAGGGTATAGTGAACATTCCAAATCCAAATAAATGTTATTGCACCTGAGGAAGGAATTAAAGGTCTGTATCACTAAAAGATCTCTCTGCAATGACACTGTATATTACTGAAGTACTTATTTATTACTGATTTTTATGGCAAAGACTAAGACTGTTTTGAAAGAGTAAGGAAAAAGGTGAAAGAGAGGAGGGAAGGAAAGAGAAGGAAAGGGAAGAAGGAAAAAAGAGAGAATTAGTAGTGGAGAGAAGAGGTGCTATTGTTTGAGTGTTTATTCCCTTCAAAATCCATGTTGAAATTTACTTGCTGTTGTGACCATATTGGAGGGTAGGACCTGAGTTCTGTGTCACTGTGAATGTACTAATGCCATGATCAAGGGAGTAGGTTTAATGGCTTGGGAGTGGATTGGACCCCTCTTGTTCTTTCTCTCATTCTCTCTTTATCATTCTGCTCTTCTGCCATGTGATGTCTTCTGCCATGTTGTGTCAGCAAGAAGCACCTCTCTAGATGTTAGTTCCTTGATATTGGCCTCCTCGGCCTCCAGAATTGTGAGCCAATACATTTTTGTCCTTTATAAATCACCCAGTCCCAGGTAAAGCAGCATAAAAATGGACTAAGATAGAAAGGAATGAGCTAGAATACAAGAAAACACTGCTCTATTTGGAGGTTCATAAATCAAATAAAGTTATCTGGAAATTGAAATTTATGGAGATAAAAGATCAAGATCTCACTTTTATCACTCATTCAAACCATAGGAAAACTTATGATTATACTATAAGGAATATTTTCAAATATAGGTCTAGGGAACAAACATTAAATTTTTTTTCCTTTCAGTTTTTATGGCTAAAGAAAGATTCTTGTGATTGGACCTCTACAAAGGAGATGTGGGGGAGGGCCAAATCACATCCAACATACTTAATTCTTGGGGGACTATTTTCAGGAGCAAAGCTTCATTGTCTAGTAGTAATCTGAAGTCAGCATAAGCAGACTCAGGAGTGTAAGACCAATCAGTAGGGAGGGAAAGAAAGCAAAGCAGGCCTAAAGGCTTTGCCATTCCTCTGGCAAAAGCAAATGCTGAAGACCCTCAGAAGTGAGCTTAAAGGAGAAATAAATTATTACGAGAAAAGAAGATAAAGTTGCAGATGTACAGGGATCATAGAGGTTATTGGAACTATTCCCACATTTCTGATAAACCCCTCCATATACTGCAACCTGGTTTCTCTTCTCATTGCCTTTCTACTGAAAGCTCCAAGTTCACCTGTGACATCTTCATTTCAAAATCCAAAGGGCCTGTCTCAGTATTTCTGAGAGACTTTTTGACAGCATTCTACCTCTGATGTTGCTAAAACAATAAATAAATAAATGAATGCACAAGCTTTGAGGAAAAGGGAGGGGCCCATCAACAGTGGATTTCCTCCATCGTCCCTGACAACATTCTAGTATCTTTCTTTGGCTCTTCGTTAACCAGCTGCTAAAATGTCTGAATGTATCTCTCTTAAAGTATGGTTCAAAGGAAAATCATATATTCCACCTGAAAACTAACCAAGGGGGAGTACAATGGGAATATGGTTATGATTCTTGTTGACTTTTCTAAAACAGACAGAAGTCAAGTAAAAGAACTAGAGAGAAGAATGTCACAGTAACCACCCTAATATTGATCCAGTAGATGGCATATTGAAAATTCATCATACAGATAAATCTAAATCCCCTTTCCATGAGCCAAACCTATCAAGTACAGGATCTTAATAAGATAGAATGTTATAGAAATCAATAGGATTCTTTCAGCATGATTTATTTTTCTTTTTTTTCTTCAACAAATGTTTCCCTTTTCTGGAAAGAAAATGCTAACTACACAGGAAAATGGTGTCATATGTTGCTGTTTGCAAAGAATCCTATAATTTCTTGGCAACTTCTATTAACAAATTGTTGTTGCTGTTGTTAGGTGCCATCGAGTTGGGTCCAACTCATAGCGACTCTACGCACAACAGATGAAACACTCTCTGACACTGTGCCATGCCTGACCCCTATTGTCAGTGCTTCTTTGCTATTCATAAGTTTTTCAATGGCTGGCCCTTTTTCAGGAGTGGGTTGCCCAATCCATCTCCCAAGCCTACAGCACCTAGTGTTCTCAGGCAGTCTCCCATCCAACTACTAACCAGGCCTGACCCTGCTTAACTTTGGAAATTTGATGAGATTGGACGCCGCAGTGGTACAGCTGCTGACTTTAACAAATTACTGTTCCATAAAATTTAAATTATTAAAAATTACTCTCCACCTATCTTACACAGTTGATTCAGAAATCACTAGGTCTAGCAAATATCAATGAGACCAGACAGTACAGTTGGTAAGGACGACAGTAAGCAATTGACTCCTAGTGACATCCATCTTTGCTACTGACTCCGATATTTGGCCTTGAGCAAATTATTTCTCTTCTTGGCCTTCTTTCCACTTGTAAAACGGGCCTGTTGGATTTCCAACTTCTGTTTTGCCTAGGTTCATCAGTCTGGCCATGTTCCATCTTCTCTGCTCAAAACATCTCATGGCCTTTATCGTTGCCTATGTCTCTGAGATCACATTCACCTTTGTACCAGGATCTTTGTCTTTCTGGACTCTTCCTGAGATTTGTCACATGAAAGTCCATGCAAAACTCAGGGAAGTAACTGAGGATTACTGAATGTGTTATTAACTTCCATTGGATTTCTTGGGATACTGACAAATGCATTCCACAAGAATAGTCCTTTAGGAAAGTGACCTGTCACTTGGCCTCTCTTGAGAGCACAGACCTGCAGGGCTAACCTGGCTCCACTTTAAACATAGACTCAGTCCTATTTCTGGGATCCCTTTCCTCCAAGCCATCGGGGAACTTCAGCTCATCTCCTTCAGCCTTCTATCCTTCTTTCCTCAGAGTGGAGAAACAGGTTTTTCCTGAGCTTCTGTATCTTTGACTCTTGCTCTTGGTTCATTCCCTCCTCAGGACCCCTTTAAAGTAGAGGCCAGGATTATCTTGCTTCCTCTCAGCTTTCAGGTTTCTTTTTTACTGAGTGGAGGCCAGCAGGTCTTAGCCCAAGAAGTGGTATGGAGAGGAAAGTGAATTCTCAGTTCCTCAGCGTTGACCCTCACCCTCTCATGCTGAGCCGTACAGCCATACCCAGCCAGAGAACTCGCATGCCAAAGGATACTGGGGGTTTATTCCCCCTTTCTGTGGCCACCTCAATAAAGTACCATACAACATTATACCACACTCCAAAGAGGACTTTCCTCCCACCTTCTTCAGCCACCCATTTCTGCACTCCACACAGGAAATTAACAGGTTTATCTGCCCAGATTGACTCGAGTAGCCGTTTTCTAAAATAAAGAGTATTTCAAGAGAACCACTTTTTAGGGGATAACCAAAAACAGACAAAAGGATTGCTTTTGTTTTCAAGTTGATAATGAACAAAGGAAGCCAAAACCGAAGGCCAACTCTTTACCCCAAATTTTATCCTATTTATCCAAATCTTGGTGACATTTAGATTAACATGAAAGTCTGTCTTTTGAAAAGTTCAAGAACTATCTGCTTTGAGATAAACCCTTCCTGCTCTCAGAAAATGATCACATTGTGGCTTTAAGAAGGGCAGTTCCAGATCCTTCTCACACCAAATGGCCTTGAGCAGATGAGCTGTTGCAGATAAAGTAGGGTTTGGGGGGCTCTGTGAAGCAGATACCTCCTGGAGTCCTGCCAGGCAGATATGGCAAAAGATAGCATTCCACCTGCGAGTTCACCATGCATACATTTGCTGTTCTGCATGATGGCTGTGCTTTCAGAGCAGCAGCTCTCCAGTGTGAGTGGTTTCACCCCTACAAGGACATTTTACTTATCATAAGTGATGTTGGGGGAGAGGTGGGAGGAGGGTGCTATTAGCATCAAGTGGGCAGAGGCCAGGGCTGCTGCTAGACATCTCACAATGCATAGAGCAGTTCCCACAGCAAAGAATTATCTAGCCAACTGTCAGTTGTGCCTGGGTTGAGAAACCATCTTCAGAGTAACTAATTTGGGAAGAGTCATTGCTAGTGTGCATTTTCAGAAACACCCTCTCCCAAGCTCCAATGCTGAATTCATTCTTTCACTCAAGTACTCATTCATTCAGTACGCATATATCGAACACCTGCTACTATACACAAAACCCTGCTGAATAAAATGGCCAATAAGTAACTACAGTCCCTGTCCTCAAAGAAGACACAGTCTTGCAGAGAGAGGTCAATGTAAGAGTATATACCGGAAGTGACTTACTACGTGGCACACCCGGTTCTAAGCACTTGGTTAGTTCATTCAATTCTTACAACAGTCCTATTGGATGCACACCATTATTATTCCTGTTATGTCAACAAGATAATAAAGGCATATGTAGGGAAGGGATTTGTACAAGGTCAGAGAGACAGCAGGTAGTGGAGGCAGGATTCAAACGCTGGCCGTTGGGCTCCAGGGTCCATCTGTATTTTAGCCAGCACATTATGCTGCATCTCATATTAACATCTAGAATAACAACAATTTATTGAAAAGGCGAGGAGAATAAAGCTATGAGTGTCTATTTGAAAAGGCATCAGGAGGGCCTGAAGAGGCCCGTCTCCTTGAAGAAATAGCACTTTGGCTTAGTTAGGAGGAATTAGTGAGACAGCAAAGGAAGAAAAGAATTTTCCAGGCAGGGGAACATCCTGTGTGTTAGTTTCCTGGGTTTCCTCGAAGAAATCTCCACAAATTCAGTGGCTTAAGACAACACACATTTATCTTACAGTTCTGCAAGTTAGAAGTGTGACATGGGTCTCATTGAACTTGAATCTAGCTGTTGGCAGGGCTGTTTTCCTTTCTGAAAGCTGCCCGAAAGTCTGTTTCCTTGTCTTTCCCAGCCTGGAGAGGCTGCCTGCATTTGACTTGTGGTTTCCTATCACCTTCAAAGCCAGCAATGACAAGTTGAGTCCTGCTTTCATCAAATCATTCGAACCTTCTCTTCTGTCTCCCTCAACCACCTTTAAGGACCCTCGTGATTACACTGGGCTCACCCAGGTGATCCAGATGACCTCTCTGTTATGTTCTGCTGACTAACAAGCTTAATTCCATCTGCAACCTTACCTCCCCTTTGCCCTTACTTCCCCTTTTGCTTTCTTTCTGGACATCTTGAGAAGGAGGGCACTATCCCACCCATTACAGATAACATGCACCACAGCCTTGCAGAGGAAGGAAAAAGGCAGGTGTGAAGGACAGAAGAAGGTCCATGTGGTCAGAACAGAGCGAATGAGAAGGGAGACAAACAAGAGGTTAAGCCAGGGGGCTAATGCTGGGAGTTCCACTAGAAATCTGCCATCTGCCTAAGAGCAAGGAAGCCACCAGTGAGAGGAGGGGATGCCAGGAGGCCACGTGGGAATTGATGGCAGTCTGGCCTAGGAGCTAAGGCACACAAGCCAGAAGGTGAGATTCAAGGGAAATTTTGGTGATGAAATCAAAGGACTTGGAGCTGGGTATATGGGAAACAGAGGAGGAGGAAGGGGGAGAATTCTGGAGGCTCCTGGGCTTTGGGTTTGGGCAAATGGTGATGCCATTCCCAGAGAATGGAAACAACAGAAGAGGAGAGCTTGCAGGGAATACATTCAGCTTTAGATGCATTGAATTTTAAAATGTCCAAGACGAAAGCTCAGCAAGGTAGTCAGATTTGTGAGCCTGGGGCGCAGAGGGCAGGTCTTGTTCATGGCATGTATCTCATGATGGGATGTCTCTAGCTCGGTGTCGTGTAGCATCTCCATGCCAGTATATCTCCGTCCAAACCGCTCAGCTTCCCCAAAGCTAATGCCAGCATCTGCATCATTTTATCTTCTAAGGCACCAACTTATGGGGTCAGAAGTCTTATGCATTCATCTTGCTGATTCCTACAAGGCCCAGAAATATATATGGCCCTTTGTCAGAGATTAATGTACATGGTAGAATAAATAACTGATTAAACCAATGAATTCATCAGTTATCTCTAGGATTCTCCCCTCCCTCCCCCTTTGTTCCACTCCCCAATCCACATTCCCCAACCCAGTTTCTTTCAGGCAAAGTCAGGTTTGTTTAGCTTAGAAGGATCTGGGGTCAAATTCTGAAGTGACCCTTAGCACCTGGAGCCACCCAGCCTTTGACCTAAAGGCTGCAAAGGACTCTGTTTCCTCAACAGCTGAGCTGGGCACTCCAGAGAGACTTAGCAGAACTGACAACAGTTGCTGGATTTTATTATTTGTTTGGGTGTCTAAAATCATACTTGCTTCCTGCAAAAGATCTGTTTCAAAAGGCATAGCTGGAAATTGATTTGTTTAAATATCAAGTTGTAGCTTTTTCAGTCACATAAGTACATGTCTGTGTATCCATCAGTTTGTGAATTCCTGTTCTTTGTCCTCTAGGATTTCCAGGAACTCAACACTCTTCTACCACACAGGACTGGAGTAGCCAGGGGAAGGGCTGCTTACAAAGGAATGCCCCACCAGGTCACAGCCTCCCTGGGCTTAAAGCTTCGTTAATCAATCAGTCAGGAAAGCATCTGTTAAGCTCTGCTGTATTAGTCACTGTAAAAAAGAATTACACAGACATGGCGCTCTGAAAGCTTGCAGCCTGAGACTCTCCTCTGCCTTCTATTTTTGCAAAACACTTCTAAGATTGTTAAACAAGAAACTGGACAAACTCAGCAGAATGTCTAAAAAGAATTCTGGAGTTCTCTTTAGGTCAAATTTTAGTTTATTCTATCGTGGTGAAACTATGGCCAAAGAATTTTCCTTTTTCTTTATTCATCCATGAAATAAACTTGATTGAATACCTGCTATTTACTAGGCAAGGGAAATATAGCAGGGAACAAAAGATGCCTGCTCCAGATCCTTGCTGGAGCTTACATTCATGAAGGGAAAAATAGTCAATAGGCCACAAGTGAACAAGAAAATCCTGGGTCTTGCTGACTACTGTAGGATTGTGCGAAATAAAAGTGGGAGTTCTAGACTCTTAGGAAAGACTTATCACAATAGCAGACATTTAAGCTGAAGCCTGAATGACAAGAGGTGGAAAGTGCATTAACACAAAGAACTGTGGGAAGCATCACAAGGTATTTCCAGACTGAAAACGCCATAAGTAGGGACTGAATCTTAGTTAACATGATAGGCCCCAGAGTTATGACCACAGGACTTTAGGTCTGGTAGCCACTCAATAAAGACCAGGTGCTTGTGGTCTTTAGAATATGGACAATAACATCCAGGACCTACCTGACATATTCTTATTGTGCAGGGCTCCCTGAGCCAATATCATAGCTACTTCAGAGCCGTGCGCTCAGAGGGCTCAAGCCAGCAGATCCAGACCTTCCCCATGTCAGGGCATAAAAACCAATTCCTAAGGGTGGAAGTTTTCTAAGCTTGACTCTCTCTCTTTCTAAAAATTTTCATTTCTAATTTATCTTTCACTGAGTTCAAGGCTTTTCCAAGCCTCCGGGTGGGATCTGCTTTGGCATTTTAGGAATAATGGCAGGAAAACGCTTCCCTTCCCTTCTGAGCCACAGTAAAGGAAATGCATGGGCTAGATGGGGCCTGACTCACTTAGCACCTCACCTCTCTCCCCATAAGTCTCCCCATGCTGCATTTGGAGATCAGTTTTCCTCAATCCTCCCTCTGAAAATGTCACATGCTCCACTTTTCTTGTGACTAGTCCTCTCGTTCTGTTACTGAGCAGCTGGTTTTTGCTGCTGAAAGCCAATGCCCGGCTCGTCCATAGGCTCAACACATCTGAGGAATAAATTGGTGAACTTGAGGTGTGATCAGTGGAGATTAAACAAAATAAAACACAAAGACAAAAAAAGAGTAGAAAACAAGACAACAAAAACAGGATAAGGTATCCAAGAGCTGGAAGACAATAAAAGCTAACAGATAGAAAGGCAGAGATGACATAATCTGGAAGGGTTCCACCAACCCCACCTACTCCCTAGTTAGAATTAATTTCAAATCTACCTGAAAAGTCATCTCTCAACCTTTATTTCCAAAACTCACTTCTTGGCTAGTGTATTCTGATATTCTAACACAGAGATTGTCTAAGTAGTAGTAATGAAAATAATGTCCACATGCTACAGTTTAAGGGCCATTAAAATAGCATTGCCAGACAAAATGAAAGACACTCAGTTCAATTTGAATTTCAGATTTTTAGTAATAAGCTATGTTTTGTGCAGTATTTCAGACATGCTTATACTAAAAAAAAAAAAATCACCATTTTTCTGAAATTCATATTGAACAGAACATATATATTTTTACTTGCCAAGTTTCTATGTTAAACTACCATGCAACACACTCAAAAGTATCTCCTTTCTGACCGTGCACATTGCATGTTACCAATGAATCTTGTCGTGGCTGAGTCTGTTTATCAGATCCACCAGGCATTAACCTAAGCAGAGTGTGTAGACGAAGCATAGGGAACAAGACCGGGCAGTGGCAGGAGTCAATCTGCTACAGAGGATAGTTCCAGATCAGGAATCAGAACACCCTTGTTATAGTTTGGATCTTAAATGTCCCCCAGAGGCCACGTGTTAAAGCCTTGGTCACCAGCCTTGGCACTATTAGGAGGTGGAGGAAACTTTATGAGGTGGGGCCTAGTGGGTGGAAGTTAGGCGGCTGGGGCATGCTCTTGAAGGAAGTATTGAGATGCCAGTCTCCTCTTTGTTTTTGCTTCCGGGCCTCCACCATGTGAGGAGCTCCTCTGCCATGGGCTCCTTCCATGAAGTCCTGTGCTATCATAGGCCCAAACGCAACGTGAATGACATCTTGGAAGGCATGAGCCCATAGAGACTTTTCCTCCTCATAAAATTGTTTTCTTAAGTAGTTTGTCACAGCGATGGAAATCTGACTGAAACAGCCCTGTTCTAGAACCAGCCCTACCTCTTACAAACGTGGCCCATTCCTAAGCCCCTAGGTCTCAGCTTCCTTGTTCATAAAATGGAGATGATGGTTCCCATCCAGGCCCCTCCAAAGATCTCAGAAGATCTTCCATACTGTTTTCTGTGAGACTATGAAACCACACAGGACAATAGGCCCATCTAGGGTGGGTGTTATTGTTACTCAGGGAACAAATGAGAGGGAACTGCCAGGGGTGGTCAGATAGGGTAAGGGAAGAAAAGGCCTCAGCGGGCCTCTGCCTGAGTCTTGTCCCTCACTGGCATTAGCCATACCTGCTGCCATAAAACCATCCCCACTTCAAATTGCATTTCATACCATGATTGGTCCATAGCATTTATTTTGGGGCATCACCATCACCTACACACTAGATACAACCAAGTTCCATTTTGTAAGCACAGCTGAGCTTGGCCAGATCTATGTGCAGAGGGGAAACTGGCAAGGGGGTCGTGTGAGGCAGCAGTGGTACACCCCATCCTCTGAGTCAGCCTGATGCCAGCCGAGTGAGGTGAGCCTCCGTCTGGGACACCATTCACCTGCTGGCGTCCGGCTTCTCTCTGGTGACAATCCATAGCCAGCAAGCTGATGGGGGCAAGAGTAACAAGTTTGTTTCTCATGGCTCCTGGCTGGAGAGTAGTGGCCTGACTTCCACACATCAGTAAAAGGACAGATGGGGAGCTGTCTCTGGCCTGGAATTAGTGCTTCCAACATAGCCCTCCAATGCTGCTCTGGCCACCTCTCTGGACTCCAGCCTCCAAATCCAGGCTCAGCTGCCCCATCTGAAATGCCCCATGAGCCTTAAGGACTTGTCAGCATAGTCAAACCCAATGCCACCTGAGTCAGCCCCTCACCAACATCAGCAGCAGTCCCAGGTTGAGGAGGAATGAGGCTTGGGGTTTGTTCTGGATCTAAAAGAAAATTCACCTGAGCAGCAGAGAGCTACCCAGGGCTCAGGATCTCTTCAGTCTGTAAGAGGAAATAGGTCATAGCCATAGCTAAAGAACTGAACTAGAAGCAGGGCATGGTGGTACATGCCTGTAGTCCCAGCAGCTAGGGAGGCAGAGGCAGGAGGATCGTAAGTTCAAGACCAGAGGCAGTCTGCGTAACTTAGCAAGACCCTGTCTCAAAAAAGTAAAAAAGTGGGTTGAAGGTGCAGCTCAGTGGTCCAGCACTTGCAGAGCATGCAAGCACGAGGCCCTGGGTTCAAACCCCAAGTACCACAAAAAAAAAAAAAAAAAAGAAGAAGAAGTGGACTAGACAACAGAAGTCACGCTCTGCCCTTACAGACTATGAGGACACGGATTGGAGTTAGTGGGACAGGTTACTAAAGAAGGTTACAGAGAGTTCTGCCTTTGAACTTCATGGCCCGGATGAAGGGCTTCTGGCAGGCCCAGGAAGAAAGTTCCTAAAAAAGGAACATTTGTGATTCTTTGCACCAGGAAAATAAGCCAGAACATGTCTGAATGCCTGTTTATAACCCACGACCTCCAGACAAACAATCTTCAACACAGCAGGTCTTTTGAATGCCCAACTCTGGTGACAGGAAAACAGAGGGCTTCAAATTCCTCCGCCAGTAACCAATGAGCCGTACCCAGCATGCTCAACTCCCTCCACGCATGACCCAGGGCGTCACCCTGCCCTTGAACCTTTCTGCAGCTGCCACATTGGTCCTGGGCACTGAAGGTCTAGCAACCTGCGTAAGAATCAGACATGTTCTCACACATGTGGAACTCCTCAGAATCAATGGCTTAGAAGCCCAGTTGAGGGAGGAGAAGTTGGGAGGGGCCTCTGGGGAAGACACAGATGGCCTTCCCTCCATGGGGAACTGTCCAGAGCCCCAGCACCCAGCCTGGCCTGGGGCCTGCCCCCACTGGTTCTCTCTGAAATGGCTTCTCTCTGGCCGTTCAGACCGGATCTGATTTCACTAGACTTGGAACTCTCCAAGGCCTTTTCTGCCGTGAACTGAGTTATTTGGTTACATATGTCAAAGCGTGACTGAAGGGTGTCTGGACAGCCAGGGGCCCAGCTGTGGCAGATGTTGCCTCGGAATGCCCTGCAATGGGTTGCTCACATAGACTCTGCTCACCTCCTCCCCTTATCCTTCCCTTTCTCTCCTCTTGGGAAAGCCTTGGAGAGAGACTGGGAACATGTGCATACCATGAGAACCAGGAAAGAGAACCAGGCATGCTGGAGAGGTGGGGGGAGCATGAAGAAGGCTGGCATGTTGGTGTGGCGTGTGCCTGAGAGCCAGGTCTAGACCTTGGTGGCCAGTGGTCTGTGGCTGTGAGCAGGTCTGTGAACCTCCCAGTCCCATCCTCTAAGGTCATTTCTAGCTCTGAAATTCAGCTCACCAACTCCAGGATGAGTTTTCCAACACACAGGATGAAGCAAGTCCCACTTCCCCTTGATCACCCGACACCTGGTTCTCATCAAACGAAGCAGAAAAGTCCCAATGCAGAGTGCTGCCCAGAGGGGTGCCAGTACATGGTTAACAACCAGCTCCCCAGAAGAAAAAATACACCCATGATGTAAAATGTATACATCACATGTATACATATTGTCTGTTGACACAAGGCTGTGTAGCACACAATCAGCAAATAATGAGATGTAAACAAAATAGAAAATACAATATTCTTTATCATTAAGATCCATATCAATCAGCCATTGAAAACCCTATGAATAGCAGAGAAGTACTATCAATAGTGTTTCACTGTTGTACGTAGGGTTGCTATGAGTTGGCACTGACTAGACAGCAACTAACCACAGAGCACTTTTGTGGATTTTTCTCAAACTTGTGTCTGTAGTGAGCCTATGGTTACAATTCAACCATGATTTGACAACCAGCTCACAAAACTCCTAAAACTTAATAATTGAAAGCCAATCACAGCTCTTGGCACCTGGTAAAGCTCATTCCAGTACTTCACTGAGCTGATAGCCACCCTGGACAGTTGGCCCCCGAGGACAGGACCTGTTCATGTACCTCTTTGCCCTGTGCACCCATCACAGCCTGGTCAGTCAGCTACCACACAGCAGCATTCAAGCTGCTCCCTGTCTGAAGCCTGCCCTCCTTAATTCACTCAAGGAAGAATGCCAAACAAGCAGGATCTGATCAAGTAGGAACAGGTGTCTAAAGGGAGCGTGTCCAAGGATTGATGGTGGCGGGTGGTGAGTAGCCAAGGAAACTCCACAGGCAGAAGTGAGCTGGAGAGGGGAGTGAAGCAGTGGGCACAGACTAGGGCAGGGGGGCTGGGAGGGATTCCTAGGGGGAGGAATTGCCCAGCAAACACATGGTGCAAAGGGCTGCCGGCTCCAGCACTCAGTCCTCGAGTAGAGATTTCCATTCAACAAGGATTTATCATCCACTCCGTGCAAAGCACTGTCCTAAGTTAGACAAAGCCCCCGCTCTCATGGACATTAAGTTCTAGGAAGGAAGAGATCCACTAAACAGCAAACAAGTGCCCTCAATGGCAGAGCCTGCTTCGAATAAACAACCCTTACTTCAATACAGGGAGAAGGGCCTGGCAATCCACTCCCAAGGCAATCCGGAAACAGTCAGCCATTGAAAATCCTAGGAGGGTCGCTATGAGGCGGATACCGACTCGACAGCACCTAACAACAACAACAACAACAACAACAACTTCAATATAAGGAAGACCTTGGTGGTGACCCTAATTCCTAGGGATGTGAAACAGGTGACTTGCAAAGAAAAGTGAGGCAGCACTAAGCAAAGAGAGGCCAGTTTTGCTTTGCGGGCAAGATCACCAGCAGGGACAAGTAGATTGCAGTGCGTGGCAAACTTGCTCTATGGATAGAAGCAAAAAACGTGGGTGGGGGTCCCAAGTGAAGATCCAGAGGGCCTGACATTCTGTGGAGCAAGCTTTATAAGTGCCCCTTCAAAGCCTGGGTTATACACACCCCAATAGGAAAAGTCAGAGGAGGGGGGAGTTGATCCAAAAAGGTAGCTGCTTTTGTGGGCTGAGCAGATGCTTCTTTGTGCTGCCCACACAAGTTTCCCAGGGGAAATGGGTCCCAGCTCTGGGGGCCTCGCCCTGGGGTAAGCACCCATCTCAGCCTTCCTAGGAACAGGGGCCACCCTGGGTGTTGGAGAAGTGGTCCAGGCTTGGCAAGTAGATAGGCCACCTCAACCTGAGGGAGTACGGGGGCCTCCTGAGAGCTCAGAGTGACACACAAGCCCCCAGATTAGCCAACAACCACGGAACTAGGTTTCCCAAGAGTTTCTGTACTGTATCCCATGGGCCTCTGGGACCCTTCAGAGCACCAGAGGAGCCTCTGAGAGAGGGGATGAGAAGCTGAGGGGCTGGGACTTCTGTCCTCACTCTGCCTCAGCCAGGGAACAGCCTCTGCTCTACACTGGAGCCTGGCACAGGCAGACAGACCTGATACTTTAAAAGAAAAACACATTGCCAATGCACAGAGGGCTCCAGTGTTTGCCTCTGGCCCTTCCAGACATACAAACAGCCACCTCCAAAACCCTTCTCCTCAATAATTCTCCTCCATCTTCACCCTGTATTTGGCAGTTCACTCCATGTTCTTCTTCTCCCAGTTGTGGATCAGGCAAGAAGAGGAGGAGAAAACTCAGGCTCAGAGAGAAGGAGCTGCAGTCAGGGGCAGAGTGGAGTGACCAGACACCCCTGCGTTGGCCACCCCATGGTTTGGAAATGCCTTCTGACAGCACTACATGCCCCCACTGCCAGCCCAGCCTTCCTCACACCCTGCCTCAGGGCTGAAGTCCAAAAGCTCTTGATGCCTTTCTTTGCTTTTGGCCTTCCTCAGTTTTACTCCTAGCAAACTTGACTGAGTTTTGGTCTAGCCCTGAATGATACCCACGTTCCTCGGGATTACAAGTCTCCTTCACTGATCCGTCATGCGGCACAGGCTGTCTCGGGAGCACATGAGGGAGGCACATCGGCCGACCTCCCTCGCTGATGGGCTTTCATGGGCACCAGCTTGGTTCTTACCACCATGATGGGGTTTTCGTTCTAGCTGTTGCCAAGGACTTCAGCAGAGCTGGGAAAAAGTTAACAAGTGCTAGAGCCTGTTTTCACCTCTGTGCAATGTGGGGAGACCCTACCCTAGCACTGTACCCAATCGTGCATTATAATAACAAGCAAGCCAGTAGCCAAAGGACGGTGAGACTCCTCCATGCAGGGGGAGAATCTGCAGTCATTTAAAGTGTCGATTATCTTGCAATATAGTTGAGACATACAAAGCCACATTGTTTTGCTTTGCAGCAGACTAAGATAGTTTCAGTCCCAGCAGCCACCTCTAAGACAGCCTGACCTTGACAGAGCGTTTGCCACTGCGATTGTCACAGTGGCTCTACAAAGTCACCTCTTATCTTTCTTGGGAATAAAGTTGCTGGGGGCTGATTAGAAGGGAACGAATCCAGCTTGCATTTTCTGGAGGAGAGATGGGGGTGGTGCTGGGGCCCCCTGGGTGGGGAAGGGGTTCAGCCATGTGAGCCGCTCTGTTTCTGGCGGTGGCACCATCAGCAGACCTCCCTGGAGCCAGACAGTCCAGTCGGACTGATTAGGGCAATTCTCTCTTTATCTGCAAGCAGCAGATAAGGCTGCAGCCCCCGAGGGGTGACTATGGGTTGCGCCCAGTGGAAAGGAGACCCAAGGAGGCAGGGGGAGGCAGGGGATCAGAGTGCTTTCAAGAGCCTCTTTGTGGGTTTTAAGTGGTTTCCCATCGAGATGGGGACAGCAGGCCTCCCACATGCCCCCCCCCCCATACCCTGTCACCCTCCAACTCTAGGCAGCATCGAAATTGCCTGGAGGGCTCCTCAAAACACAGGTGGCTGGGCCCCATGCAGAGCTGCTGATTCACCAGGTCAGGGAGGGATGAGGGATCTGCACGTCTCACCAGGTTCCAGGTGATCGGAAGCTTCTGGTCCAAGCACCACACTCTGAGACCTGACGCCACAAGCCTTTAGCACCAGCCACACACAGATGGCCCTTCCTATTCCTTAGATCCATCTCCCTAACTGTTCTTAGGAAATAAAGGTCACCCACACCCTACTCCCAAGAAAGCCCCTGGTAAGAGAGGGGCAGCCATCCCTCTCCCCACAGTCTAGGGTGGAATAAGCTCTGAGACATAGCATCTCTGTGCTCCTTCCTCATTTGGAAAGAAAAGAGGTTGGACTATATAATTTTCCGGCAAGCCTCTTCCTACCCTGGATTTCCCTGATTCTGGGAAGGGGAAAAGCACACCAAGCTTCCCCTGCAGGGGTGCTCAGGGCCAGCTTTGTTCTCTCCATTGCCGGGGCATTGTGTTAAACAGAGGAGGGCTTCATCATTAACTCCCAGCTCCCAAATCTTTAATCCACTCCCTTCAGAACACCTAAGGCTCTGTCCAAAGAGTTTATTAGTTGTCAACTTTCCCTTACTTTTCCATCTCAGTTTCCTTCTTTTTGCCTCTTCCCTCGACTTAAGATTTGAGCAGAATTTTAGGTCTGTGGACGAAGTTGTTTGATCAGTTTCTTAGCATCTTGACCCGCCTGCCACCTTTCACCTAGGGGGCTCTGATGTCCTCCCAGAATACAGCCTTGTCCATAATCATCTCCCTGCCTAGGCTTTCCAGATGCTTCCCTGGCCAATATTAGTCACCCAATGTACTGGAAGCTACTGGCTGCTCCAGCCCCAGCCATGGACCAAATCATGGTGGGGCTGGCAAGGGGCCCAAGGCCTGCCTCTGAATTTCTAGCAAGACCACTGGCCCCCACTCTGAGCCCTCGCAGAACTCCACAAATTTACCTGACGATGGC
>VMDO01017730.1:0-28554 GCA_007922755.1 Pedetes capensis
GGTGCTGTGACTGTGGACATAGACATATCAAGAAAGGAGAGATTTCCAAGGAGGAAATACATTGGTGTTGAATGGAGGTGAGAGTCCAAGAATACAGTGATCACAATGACAAGATTTCCTGTAATGATTGCTACGTAGGCCACCAAAAATAAGAAGAAAAAGAAAATCCCAAGTTGCCAACTGCAGGTGAGTCCTAATAGAACAAACTCATATATCGTTGAGCTGTTCTTCATATCCATTTAGTTGGAGTCTTCAGGAAGACTTTACAATGAAGATAATCTGGAAAAGTGATAAATTAAACTGTTGCAGTTTTGAGAGAATGGATATATAGATAGCAAATATTTTTTCCTATAGGGAAAGATAGAAGTTTATGGAAAATATATTTTAATTAGTACAAATGGCATTTATGTTATTGCGGTTTTTTCTGCCAAAGATTATAAGAGACTAGAAATTTATTGTAAAATTCTATACAAGCGTTGATTTTTTTCCATATGCATTTGTGGTTTCTATCATGAGTTCATGAGTTTGTGATCCATGTGTCCAATTTGATTCAGAATTAAAATGGGTCAAATTAATGTATTCAAATACATAACAACCTTATTATTGATCTTTCTGATACCTGGTAGTCCTTCTTCTATCTAAATAAAGATATGTGCATATCAATTGAGTTATAAGTGTAAAGCAGCAAATTCCCTTAAGGTGCTCTCTCCTTTGAGCAATAGTATTCTTGTAAGCTTTCCTTTATCCTAAAAAGATAGACTTTAATTATTGAAGGTTTAACTGGCTTCACTCTGTCATATGTTCTTACTGGCCGCTCTCCAATTATTAATTAAAACACTCTCCCAGGAAGTTTCTGAATAATATTATTTATGTCTTTTGGTATTTAGGTTTTTATTTCTTTTGAAGTAGTGTTCTGATTCATTCTTTGCTCCTGAGCAAAACTCCTGCCTCTCCTGCCTAGGCCTTTTGCATATTTTCTTGAATTTGTTGTTCCTGGGCCCCTGACTGGAGTTCTTTCTTTCTTATCCCTTGTAGTCATTGTGTAGATAGTCCCTGGACAGCCACCAAGGATTTTCCAAGTAGTGTTTGTGTTTCTTGGGCTTCTAAATGCTGATCATCTGTCTGTAGGCTTCTTTTTTTTTCCTTTCATGTCACACCGGCACAGACCAAGAATGGACTGATCTCTTGGCTCATTCATCCTGACCTTCACACTCTGTGAGTTTTCCATATTAAGTTGACATGGTCAGCTCACCTCCATCTTACCTCTTAGTTTTCATGTACATCTTTTGATCTCAGCTTTTTTTTCTTAGAATGCTTACTGATACCACACCCATAGATACCAACACAAACAGACACACAAATGTAAATGCACATATTTGTACCACATCCTGAAGTGCCAGAAAAGATGGTGAAAAAAATTATTTTGACTTAAAAATTTTTAACTTTATAGTTCACCAAATGTCTGAATTAAAAATGCCTGTAGAATTTTGGTTGACATTCTAACCCTGATCTCAGCTTTCACAAAGGAAACATACCTTTAACTCTTCTGAATATTGTTTTATTTTTCTGTAAAATAAAATTATGCCTCATCTTTAGCCTCATGGATTATTAAGAGACTCTAAAGGATAACATACACTGAATAAATTTGTGTATGTCATTGAACATATAGGTGTTGTGTATGTGCATTAGCTAAAGTGTATGCTTTAGAATTAATCTCACTTTCTGGTGATTGTAAAGAGTTAGGGTTGATTATTGTGCTCTGTTGAATATAAATGATTTAATTGCCAAATTGCTGACTTTATAAGGGATTATTTTCACATTCATTTGTATCTACACTAATTCAGTAATTGAGTCTATGTACCAGTAATGAAGACATTGTCAAAACTCTGCAGTCCTCAATCTCATATTAAAAGGGGAAAATCTGGAGGAGACTCACAAAAGAAACTTTGTTTAATGTGTAAAATTCAAAGCAGAAATCAACATTTATAACTTTAGGCTTTAAGATTTCATAATCACTTTTATACAATTCATAAGTACCTTATAAACTTCCTAAGCATTTAATATGTATATTTTATAAGCATATTTTAAAATGTTATGAGCTAATGTCTACCTAGCTCTATGTATACAAATGGGCTCAAATCTTTTATGAAAGATAAAATCATCTGTTATAGAAATTTGTACATGTAATCAAAGATTAAATATTTTTAACGTGTGTGCATTTCTTTTACTCGATCATGGCTAAAATTATCATAGGAAAATAAATAGATCTTCCTAACTGAAACCATGGTTAAAGTTTAAATGGGAAATTTAAACTTTTGAGTAGTGTATCTTATAAAAATATCAGTGAACTAGAAAGGCATGAAATGATGAAATATAATTGCATAGAATTGGATCAGGCAATGTTTGGTTTTGCTCTAGTAAGAATTACGGCTCAGAGTAGAATCAAGGGCCTGTGATGGGACATTTGTGGGAGGCTGTATGTGGAGGTGAAGATGGGACAAGTTCCCTCAAGTGGTTAAAAAATAAAAAATTACCACACACCTTTCATTGTGGTTACTGGCTTAGGGAAAAGAAGCTATAAGATGTTGACTACATTCAGAAACCAATACATTTCCCCAGACACATGTAGGTAGCACAGTTACTGTGTATGGATATGTGTACTGGACAGTTTTTTGCTTTTATAAGAATAGGGACTGTATTTTTTTTATCACTCATGAGTTTTTGTTAGATTTTCTTCTCATGAAACTCTCAAGCAATATATATATATATACATATATATATATACATATATATATATATGATAAGCCAAGGGTAATGTTTATGTATCACAGACAAAAATTTGGAAAGTAAAATGTCAGATATACTGAAAAGTAAGCACTGTAAATATTTTCCTTATAAAAATAAAATACTTGTACATTTAGTTGAAAAAGACTCAATATTACCACTGCACAAAAGCTTTGTTCTCACATATTAATAAACTTAATAATGTAGGAAGATAAATGTTTTTGTAAGTAGAAAAGTGCTAGTAGATTTAGGAAAATATGACCAGTCCTTGGATTGATATATTATCAAAATGAGTATATTAGTAGTACAATTAGTCATTTGTATTGAGTAAACTATTATACATTTTCGGTCAAGAAAATAAGGGTAGATTTGAAGGACAAAGAAAAAGAATTGATTTAAATCAGTCATTTATCTCATATGGCATTGCATAAGTGTTTCCTGAATTAAAATAAACATTCAATGAGGAAAAGTAAATACGCTGTTTTCGTTAGGTGCCATGGAATCAAGTCTGACTCCTAGAGCCCCTATACAGAACAGTTGAAACACCTCCCCAACACTGTGCCATGCCAGGCACTGTTGTCAGTGCTTCTCTGCTATTCATAGGGTTCTCAATGGCTGATTGTTTGGAGGAATGGTTTCTGGGTCCTTCTCCCAAACCTACAGTACAGGATATTCCCAGGATGTGTCCCACCCAAAAACTAACCAGACCCGACCTTGCTTAGTTTCTGAGATCATATGCCAGGGTAATATGGCTGTAGACGAAATAAATACTCCATGAGGGAAAGTAAATACGTAGATGAGCAAATTAATGATAAAGCTGGCGGGGGAGGTGGTGTACGCCTGTAATCCTAGCAACTCAGGAGGCAAGGCAGTTGGATTGCAAGTTCTAGTCTAGAGGCAGCCTTTGCAATTTAGAAACACTATGTCTCAAGATTAAAAATAAAAATAAAAATGGGGCTGGAGGTGCAGCTCAGTGGTAGAGCACTGGCAAAGTAGCACAATGCCCTAGTTTCAGGCCCTGAGTACCACAAAATAATTAATAATAATAATAATAATAATAATAATAATAATGTTGTTAGGTGCCGTCGAGTCAGTATCCGACTCATAGCGACCCTCTGTACAACGGGAAACACTATTGTCAGTGCTTCTCTGCTGTGCATAGGGTTTTCAATGGCAGATTGATTTTTGGGAGGGGGTTGCCAGGTCCTTCTCCCAAGCGTACAGCTTCTGGTGTTCCCTGGCGGTCTCCCATCCAGGTAGTAACCAGGCCCGACCCTGCTTAGCTTCCGAGGTCTGACGGGATCGGATGCCACAGGGCAAAATCAGTCAGTACTTCTCAATTTTCTTGATCTGAGGTTTCATAAGATTAAATGTAAGATTTATCATGGATAATTTAGGTAAGGAAGAAACAAACTTTGTATTGTTTTGTCATGTTATAAATTATTTTGTCCTTTTCTGTGGATTAAACTATTCCAAATTTATATTAGGAAACTCCAAAAGTGACTTGGATCAGGAATGAGAGTGGTTTTTACTTAGTACAGAGTGACATTTCTGTTTTTTACTGCAACAAGGTAAGTGTTCCAGATTTCATTTGCTCAAACTTGTCTATTACTGTTGCCCTCAAGATCAGAACGGTATGGTTATCATTCACTTACAAGGTTTATGTAAGACGTTTTATCTTTTACAAAGTATATAATTGCAATATGTTCTCACTACTGCTTTTTTAAACCTACCAGTTCTGGCTGAGAGTGGCCTCTTCAAAGACATGTAGGCTCAGTGAAGTTCTGAATATATACTGGATATATTTTTTATCTCCAGTGAAATACCTGGCAATTGGTTGAGGGTTAAGAAAATTAGGAAGAGTGAGACAAGGAATGCATACATAGGACGAGACTGGAAATCCACGCCCAGAGGGAATTATTAAGATAAACATGTGAGTTATCCCTTGAGTACAGAGCAAGAACTTCTGCTTTCATTATGTAAGTGGATCATGAATTCACCAGTGTATCAGTCATGTAATTCTCTAGAAATTAATTTCTCTGGAAAGTACTAATTGAATTGAAAGGATTTACCTCTCATGGGTTTGAGAACACTTAAAGAAAATGAACCTGTCATGGAGGATGGACTTGAGGGAACATAATTATCTTAATTTTATTTTATAAATATGAAGATTTATAACTAACTTGGTAATTGAATATTTTATCCAAGTAAAATTAAAAGTATAAACACAGAAAAAATTCCTTTTCACATGTAAGGGAGTTGGGGGAATCTTTATGATTCTGAATGACATTATCTTTTAATGGTAATCAATAAATTAGTGAACATTAGCAATCACTTATTCTGAAGATTTATGATATCAATAATATCTTTATAGTTATATATAAATTCATGAGGGTTCAACAATACTAGAAGATCTTGAAAGTGACTGAACTATACCTTTATGGTACAGCAATGTAATCCAGTAATATTCTAATAGCTAACTAACAATACAGTATTTGAGATTAATTCATTTACTAAAGAAATTTATTTTATTTTATTTATTTATTTATTTATTTTGTCTGTGTGTCTTGGGGGTTGAACTCCAGGCCTCGCACATACTTTAACTATCACTGAGCCACACCCCCAGCCCATTTTTTAAATTTTATTTTTGAGACAAGGTCTCCCTAAGTCACACAGGCTGTCTCTGGCCTCAAACTCAAAATCCTCCTGCCTCAGTCTCACCAGTCACTTGGATTACATGTAATTCCTCTATGATTTTCCAATAGTTAAAACCTTTTTGAAAAGAATAAAATGAAGTGAGGGTGAGAAATATATGAAAAATGGTTCAACATACATTCAAAACCCAGAGCAGACATTGCTAACAGATCTCTAACTCTGACCCTCAGAGTATTTTGTATATTAATTTTGTAATTGATGCACAAAATCATACATATTTCTGGGGTACCATATGATGTTTTGGTACATGCATACAGAGTAAGCAAATCTAGCTTCTCTAATTCTTATCATTTCCCTATGGTGAAAACATTGAAAATCCTTTCTTCTAGATTTTAGAAATATACAATACATTATTGTTGTCTATAGTTGCCCTATTGGAGAAGGATGTGGCAATCCACTCCTGAAGCGATCTCCAAAAAATCTGCCATTGAAAACCGTGTGAGAGTCACTATGAGTCGGACTGGCTTTTACAGCACCTAACAACAATGACATAGTTACCGTATCCTATAATAGCACACCAGAACTTGTTTTTCATATCTAACTGAAACTTAGTATCTGTTGAACAAACTTTCCCCATTTGCTTGTATTTCCTACTTTCCCTAATCTCAAATAATCACTATTCTAGTCTCAAGCACAATAAGATCAACATTTTTGGATCCATGTATAAATGAGATCATGCAGTATGTGTCTTTGTGTGCCTGGCTTATTTCACTTAGCATAATGCTTACAGTTCCATCTATGTTGTTGCAAATCACAGATCACATTATTTTTAAGGCTGAATACTATTCTGTTTTTTATGTGTACCACATTTTTATGATACATTGATTCACTAATGGATGCTTACATCTATTCCATGTCTTTGCTGCTATAAATAGCACAAAAATAATAAAGGGACTGTAACTATCTCTATGATGTACTGATTTCAATCCTTTGGGTATATATCTGAGAGTGATATTTCAGCATCATACAACAGTTTTATTTGTAGTTTTTTGAGAACCTCCATAATGTTTTTGATAATGTTTGTACCAACTTACATTCCTTTGAACAGCATGCAAGTGTTCACTTTCATGTGCATTGTCACCATACCTTATCCTTTGTCTATTTGATGATAGTCACTGTTACTGAAATGGGGTAATATTTCATTGTAATTCGAAAGATCTCTAATATGGAAAGTATAAAATATTAATGAAAGAAAAATTTGAGAAGAAATGAAAAGGAAAAAACACCTATATTCATATATTGGAAAGATCAGTATGGTTAAAACGTTCATACTATCTAAAATGATCTACATGTTCAATATAAACCCTTTCAAAATACCAATGAAATAATACACAGAAGTAGAAAATCAATTTTAAAATTTATGTTGTTGTTGTTAAGTGCCATGGAGTTGATCTGGCCTTTATGTAACAAAACAAAACACTATCCGACATTATGCCATGTATATCTTTTTTTATTTTTGAACCCAGTGTTGCAACCACAATGTTTCTTCTCATATGAGTCATTCTACATCAGCAAAAAGAGGTCCCAGGGGCTTTACTCTACTCCCTTCATTAAGGTTGACTCTACTTTGAGGAGGTAACTCTTCTCCAGTTGTATTTTGGGTGCCTTCCTGGGGGTGGTGGGCCTCATTTTCTAGCCTTATATTTGACCAAGCTTCTGTGCTAGTGATAGGATTTTCAGTGTGTAATTGTTTTCCTTAGTCTCTCTTAGTCTGGAAGCTCAGCTGAAATCAGTCCACCAAGGGTGGTCCTGCTAGTATCAGAAATACCAGTGGCATAGTTTTCAGCATCACAGTAACATGCAAGACCCTACCACACAACAATTTGACAGACACATGGGGGCCTAAAACTCATTTGTAACTGTAAAGACTCTGGCCAAAGGAATCTTGAGAGAAAAAGAAAAAAAACTGGAGACATCAGAGTAACTGACTTAAAAATATGTAGCAATACCAGATCTTGTGGTGGTGCACACGTGTAATTCCAGAGACTTGGCAGATTGAGGCAGGAGTATAATGAGTTTAAGGCCAGAGGCAGCCGCATAACTTAGTGGGATGGTGTCTCAAAAAAATAAAAAATAAGAAAGAGACTGAGGATGGAGCCCAGTGGTGGAGCACTTGCCTAGTATGCATGAGGCCCTAGATTCAACTTCAGTACTGCAAATGTGTGTGTGTGTGTGTGTGTGTATACACACACACATATATATTTAATATGTATTATATGTATATGTATATGTATTTATGTATGTGTATAAATATGTATATATATTTCATATATGAACATACAACAAAACTGTACTGATCAAAACAATATGCTATTGGCATAAAAGGAGATACATAGTCCAAGGGTATAGAATTGAGAGCCTAGAAGTGAGCCTGAGCCCACACATCTATAGTCCTTTTGTCTTTGACATAGGTGTTAAAAGTACATTCTGGAGAAAGAACAGATTCTTCAATACATAGCACAGTGAAAATTGGATATTCACTTGAATAAGAATTAAACTATTCTATCTATCAACAGTTACAAAACATTATGTCAAAATGCATTAAAGACTTAAATGTAGGAAATGACACTATGGAACTACTAGAAAAAAGCATAGGGGAAGTATTTCCACATATTGGAATAGGTAAGCAGATAGGAGGCATTACATCAAGCTTTTGAATAGCAAAAAAATCAATGGAATGAACAACCTACAGAATCAGAGAAATTATAATTGACTGTAATATGAATATATAGTCTAATATAATTTGACAATAATCTAACAAGAGGATATATTTGGAATATAGAAAGAATTAAAAGCTCAATAGCAGAAACACTAAAAAACCACAAACAACAAAAATTATAAAAATTAAATAATCCAATTTAAAAACAGGCAATTGACTTAGCTAGAAATTTCTCAAGAGAAGATATACAAATGGCCAATAGATGTATGAAAAATTGCTCAACATCACGAATCCTCAGACAAATTTTAATGTAACATCCCTCCAAGTCACAAATTAATTTATTTGTACCTGCTATTTCTATGTAACCCTGCAGCCCTGCAGCCATAGCACTGTGGGGTCCAATCCCATCAGATCTTGGAAGCAGGGTTGGGCCTGGTTAGTACTTGGATAGGACACTGCCTGGGAACACCAGGTGCTGTAGGCTTGAGAAGAGGACCTGGCCAGACCCACTCCCAGGAAACAATTGACCACTGAAAACCCTATGGATAGCAGAGAAGCACCACAATAGTGTTTTGTCTGTTGTACGTAGGGGTATTATGAGTCAGACACCAACTCGAAGGCACCTAACAACAACAACAAAAACAAGATATACATAGATTAAGGTAATGCATGACAGCTCATCCAGCATTACAAAAGATACATAAAGGAATACTGCACACAGATAAATAAAAATAGATGCAATCTGAAAAGAATAAATCTTTCAGAAAGACTAAATAAGCAAATGAGAATTAGAAAAGTATGAAATATTAATAATTCAGCAAACTACCAAAACTCTACAAGCCATAAGGGAGAAAGGAAAGAACACAAAGTATTCAAAACAATCATAATGAAAAAATAAAAACAAAAATAAAAAACAAAAATAAAACAAGCAGGAACTCTCATGCCTTTCAGTAATAACTCTGAGTGTAAATGGTTTTAATTCTTCAATCAAGAGGCACAGACTGCAGATTTGCTTGAAGGGAGCTTGGTGAGGTACTGTGTCCTACCAGCCTGTGTCACTTAATTGTTGCCCAGAGTGGTACCCAGTCTTTGTCTCAGGCCAGAGTATAAACACATGAGCATACACATTTTAGATTAGGTAATCTGTACATAATGTTTACTTGTCACCAAGAAAATGCCACTATTTCACCTTCATTTAAAATATAACTTTTAATCTTATGTAAATTTTCAGTGATTTAAAGATGCTACTCCATTCTTCTTTGGCTTTTATGTTTCTATCATGAAAGAAGTTTTCAGTCTTACTGCTCCTTCTTGTAGGTCAAGGTTCCTCTCCGCTTTTCTCTAATATTTGCTCTTTATCTTTGATTTTTACATTGCCGTGTTTGGTTCTTTTGTGTTGTTTATTCTGCTTTTGACTCACAGTGCATTTTTCTACCTGAGTTGATGCCTTTTACCAGTTTGTGAAAGTTATTGGTAATCATCAGATATGTTTTCATATGTCATGTCTTCCCCATTCTCTTTCCACCCCATCTACAGGGACTTCACACATAGATAAGACAATCTCATTGCATCTGGTGCCTCTAATGCCCTTGCCTGTATCTTCTACCACTTTTCTGTTTGTATTTTAAGTTTTAGCATTTTGTATTGATTTAACTTTGAGTTCACATTATAGTGTTCTATGTCTAATCTAACTTTAAGCTCATCTAAAGAAGTTTCAACTTCAGAATTTTTCAGTTCCATAATTTTCATTTAATTATCTTCATGGATTCTAATTTCCTGTGAAATCTTCCACCTTATAAATCTACTTGTTACATTTTTCCTCCTACTATCTTGAACATACTTGTCATTATTATTATTATAACATTGATATTTATTTTCATAGTCTGCATAGTTTCTGGTTATATTGTGGTTATCTATCTTTTTTCTCACATATTTTGACAATATCTTTAAATCTTCTTGCAATATTTATTAAATAACAGATTTGTTGTTGTTGTTGTTGTGTGCCGTCAAGCAGGTATCCTACTCATAGTGACCGTCACAGGGTTTTCAATGGCCGACTGTTTCGAGATTTACTTGGGAATGGATTGCCAGGTCCTTCTCCCATTTTTTGGGATGCTGGGAATTGAACTTGGGACCTCAGAGACTGCAGTGCAGCTCTCTATCAACTGAGCTAAATCCCAGCCCTAAATTACAGATATTGTTCATTAAAAAATTCAAGCTATATACACTCCAGTTCATGTTATTTTTCCCCAAAACAATTGATCCATCTCACTCTATGATCAATATAGTAGAAGTATATATAATGCCCACAAAGATATGGTTTGCATTAAGGAAAATTTTCCTTTTGTGGGACATTTTACTGTATGTGGAGAAACTTTGATTGATGTAATGGAGGAGATATTACTGGTACCAGGTTAGTAAAAGTTAGAGGTTGTTGTTATTGTTAGGTGCTGTTGAGTCAGATCCAACTCACAGTGACCCTTATAGGATTTTAAATGGCTGATGGTTTCTGGATTGCTTCAGGAGAAGATTGCCAAGTCCTTCTATTTTTGTAGTGCTGGGGACTGAACCTGGGTCCTCAGAGAGTGGGGAGCAGCACTTTACTGTGTTAAACCCCAGCCCAAGTTTAGGGAAACTACTAAATAACTTACAATTCACATGGAATTATGTAAACCCAAATGCCAATAGAGCCCAAACTGACAGACATTGTTTCTTGTAGTTTTTAGGTGCCATCAAGTTGGGTCAGAAGTATAGCAACCCTATGCCCAACAGAAGGAAACAGTCCCTGACACTGTGCCATGCTCGGTATTATGTCAGAGTTTCTCTGCTATTCAGAGGGTTTTCAATGGCTGATTGGGAAGTGGGCTGCTGAGTCCCTCTCCCTAATTGTCTTAGTCTGGAAGCTCAGCTGAAACTTGTCCACTATGGGTGGACCCGATATTCCCAGGTGGCTTTCCATCCAAGGACTTATGAAGCCCAATCCTGCTTAGGTTCTGAGATGAAATGGGATCCAATGCCAGGTTGGTGTGGCTGTACAGTGACTGATGCTACCTTAGCCTAAATAGAGGTTTTGATGATTTGAAGCTGATTTGCAGGCTTCATAAGACTCTGTCTATCTCTGACTCATCCATAGACCTCTACAATTAAAATCAGAACATGAAGTATTCTCAAGACTTCTAACTCATTTACATAAAATTTAAGTTTAGAAATGAGAGAAGTGGGCAGAGACCACAGGATGTGAAGATTAATTTTTGTGTGGAGATACATACTAGTGCTAGCGTAACTCTGGATTATGTTCCTGATCAGGAGCCTTGGTTCAAATGCTATAATCCTGGAGACAATAGTCAAAAAAGGTTTTATGTATTCCTCACATCCATAATGTCTATGAGGATATTAACTCCTTGCTATAAGGACAGTAACTCTGTAATTGGTAATATTTTTAAGATTTATTTCTGGCTGCCAAATCCATACCTGGTTTACAGTACTTACAGTGATTTATAAGCATGTAATGCCGTATCTTCCAAACCTTTTCCCAAGCCTACAGCACCTGTGCACTCCTGAAACAATTCACCATCAAAAATGCTATGAATAGCAGAGAAGTGCTGGTAAAAGTGCCTGGCAGGGCACAGTGTCTGAAAATATTTCATCTGTTCTACATAGGGTGGCTATGAGTGATGGCACCACCAACAACAGCAATACGATATATCCCATGTGTCCCTCAGCTTGTCTTGCTGTGGGGCTTGTGTGTTGCTCTGATGCTGAAAGCTGTGCCACTGGTATTTCAGATACCAGGAGGGCGCCCTATGGTGGACAGATTTCAGCTGAAGTCCTAGACTAAGACAGACTAGCAAGAAGGACCCAGTGGCCTGCTCCCAAAACAATTAACTATTGAAAACCCTATGAACAGCAGAGAAGCACTGTCAAATAGAGGGCTAAAAAATGAGCCCCACAAGCTGGAAGGAATTTAAGAAATGACTAAGGAAGAGTTGCCTCCTTAATGAAGGCAACTCCAGGACCTCAATGAAGCTCCAGGACCTCAATTTGCTGACGTGTCATGGTTCAACATGAGAAGAAACATAGCTGCTCCAACAATAGGCTCAAATGTAAAAATATTATGTGCATGGCACAGTGTTGGGTAGTGTTTATTTCTGTTGTATATAGGATCACTATGAATTAGATCCGACTGGATGTTACCTAACAATACCACCCCCACCCCCCACATATATATGTGTGTGTGTGTATATATATATATATATATATATATATTGTATATATACATGTATATATATATATGTGTGTATATATATGTGTATGTGTGTATGTGTATATATATGTGTGTATGTATATAGATAGATAGATAGACAGATAGATAGAATGAGAGTGATTCTGTTATCGGCAACAAAATAATCACTAACGCACTATCATTGTTGAATTCAGGGTGAAGTTGTTTGTGAATGAATTCAAATTCCTTTCTAAGACTTAAAAAAAAATCATGTTAGGTGCCGTTGATTTGTGTCCGACTCCTAGCGACCCTTACGGGGTTTTCAATGGCTGATTGTTTCAGGATTGCCTTGGGAGTGGATTGTCATATCTTTCTGCAATTTTTTGCAGTGTTGGGAATCAAATCCTGGACCTCAGAGACTGCAGAGCAGAGCTCCACCAGCTGAGCTAAATCTCAGCCCTTAAAAAACATAGCCATTAAAAATATCCAGAAAACTTCACAAAACTTTAAAATGTGTAGCAAAAATGTCTCATGAGAGGTTCTGGTGAACTATTACAGCTTTATTTTCCTCTACCAAGTTAAGAGAAATAACTACCTCTTTTTGCCATAGTCCAGCTGTCACAGGATCCAGAGTACCTTGAAGGTGGGCAGAGAGTCGGCAATGGGAGACAGAAACACAGCAACTCAGAGACAGTGTGATTCTGTTCCATTTATTGAACAACAGTCAAGAGTTTTTATACTTTCTTTCTTAGCTAACAATTATGCTTTACGGTTACAAGAGTAGAATGTGCTAAGAGTCACACAGATGAATGATTATGATAAAACAGCAGTTTCCTTAGAAAGGTCAGCATGAACTTTTGATTGTCCTGGGTTAATCGCCCAGGTGTTTTATTTTAAGCAAGAGCTAGACAATCTACTTTAAGAATTTAAAACCTAAGAGCTATAATTTTAAGTGGGCAACATTTTTTATAATATTTGTTGATACCCCATAGAATGGCTTTCTTTTCCTCCTTGGACTTAATGCATCATTATGTTCCTGCTCTTGTTAAGCATTCCATGAATGTCAAACTGTTGTACATGTACTCTATCCTTATTCACCATCCTGATACCATCTTCATTATATGCTCTAGTATATGTAGGGGAGGATCAGGTACTCTCTGCATACTTTGGCCCTGAGGTGGATACCATAATCTTTCTCTAATTAGATAAGCAACATAAGGAGGCCCTTGTACCATGAGAACAGGCCTATGTATTCTTTTAGCTAATACAGGTGGCACTTCAGTCCAGATGGGGGTTAGTAACTCAGCTTGTAGTAACTGAAGCATAAATTGCTTAATGCTTGAGTTCCAGGGTGGAAATTACTGACCAACTTTAACTAGAATATTGTCCACACAACCCTTACAACTGGTGGTCATTACCCCTGATTCATTTATAAGTTCCCCACATCGTGCCATTCTTTCAACTCCTGTTTCATTAGAATTGAATGCAATATTAGTTATGAGCATTAATCATAAACACAAAGTAATTATGTACATAATAATTAGAGCAGTAATCTTATTCCCAGAAGGCAAAAAGCATATATTCCTTTTCCCCATCCCCATCCATTTCTTGGAAGATGAGTTCCTTGAACCCCTCTTCCCCATATCCAGACCTTGTCAGACAACATGGTTAGAAATGGCGGTGGCATCTTTTGAGTGTTCATAAAAAAATACATAACAGTAGGCTGTGAATGTAGCTCAGTGGTAGAGTGCCTGCCCAACACATCTGTGGCCCTGGGCTCAATCCCCAGTACATGACAACATGATAGTTTCCACTTCACAATATTTACTCATAGCTGTTTATCCAGAATCTTTTGTCTTAGGTAGATTTGTCCAGAAGATTTTGTCTTAGGTAGGAAACAGATAATTTCCTTCATATGTCTTTCAGTAGTCTTCTTTTGACAACTGAATAAATTGACCTGTTTACTATTTCCTAACATAGTCTAAAACCTAAAAGACTTTACCCCCACTAACCTTTCCAACATTAATTTCTGCTTATCACACTCTTTAGCTACACTGTAGCTACTCTATTCCTCCTTGTTGTCTTCAAATGTACCAAACTTATAAAATATTTGGGTTGTGTATTAGTCATTATTTCTGATTCAGATTTCTATACCCAGATAAATTTATGATTGTTTTTATTTCTCTCTTAATTTCATTTTTGCAAATCATGTTGGTTGTTATCAGTTAAAAACCACTCAGAAAAGCTCCTTTGAGACCAACATTAAGGTGCTTTCTACATCTCTAATCAGTCTCTAGCATAACACTATTTGTGATTTATATCAGAACATTATCTCTTTTTGATACTATTTTTATTGCTTAATAATTTGGTCTGTCTTTATCTAGTTGAATATAATTCCAGGAGACCTAGAATCTTACCTGTCTTGTTCATATGCTTAAAACAGTATCAGGAAATTAGAAGTACTTACTCTAGTGTTTTCTAAATGATTGCCTGATTCAGTGCATAAAGAAGACATGATTTAGTTAATTCAAAAGGAAATTTTCTCCTTCTTTGTTTTTCTCAATTTTTATCCCATTCATCCAACTGTACACTGATTTAAAAACTTCCTCATGGAAGCTTTTACTTCTTGGTTGCGAAGTGTGTAAATCACAGGGTTCATCAAAGGAAAGATGACTGTGTGGAAGAGAGAAACCACTTTATCAGCTGGGAGAGCTCGGAAGGGGCGAGTGTAGATGAAAATGGCAGGTCCAAACATGAGGAACACAATGATGATGTGGGTAGTGCACGTGGAGACCGCCTTGTTCTTCCCTTCTGAGGAGTGTCCCTTTACACGGCAGAGGATGACTGCATAGGAGGACAGGAGCCCCAGGAGGCACAGGAGGCTGAGCAGGCCACTGTTGGAGACCATCAGGAGCTCCACTACAAAGGTGTTGGTGCAGGCCAGCTTGATGACCTGAGGGACATCACAGAAGAAGTTATCCAGCTGGTTTGGGCCACAGAAAGGTAAGTTCAGGATAAGGCACACTTGGACAATGGAATGGGCAAAGCCCCCAAGCCACAGAGCCAACAGTAACACATAGCAGACTCTACGGTTCATGAGAGTTGCATAGTGTAAAGGATGACATATGGCGATGTAGCGGTCAAAGGCCATCACAACGAGAAGGAACATCTCCCCTGCTCCAAGGAAGTGCAAGAAGAAGAGCTGTGTGATGCAACCCCTGTAGGAGATCACTTTCTTCTCAGAGAAGAAGTCCACCAGCATCCTGGGAGCCACAATAAAGGAGTAGGATGCATCCAGGAAGGCCAAGTTGCCTAGAAAGAAGTAAAGTGGGGCTGTGAGTGAAGGGTCTGACCGTATGGTGAAGATGATGAGGACATTTCCAGGGAGGATAATGAGGTAGAAAACTGAGACTAGTACAAAGACCAGGAGCTGAGCATCTTGAGACTGGGTGAGACCAAGGAAGATGAATTCTGTCACCACTGTGCTGTTCTCCCTCTCCATCACTTTTCAATCTGCAGAATGAAATGAAACAATATGTCATCTTTTACAAATACTCTTTCTTGTTTCATAGCTCCACTCTGGTAAAAACAATATTTGCCACAATTAATGCTCCTTATTTAAAAACAACGTACAACCCATAACTCTCCTCTGTCCTAAATTAACCTCTTTTTCTCCTATTTCCTTATTAGGACATGGTTCTAGGAACACTTTCATTCCCATATGAACAGGTGCTTCTACCTAACCATGATCTCGTAGGACTTTGGGCCACTTGCTAGGGGTATATTAGAAATTTCTTGATAAAAGAAAAATTTAACCACTGTCAAGATTATTATTGATTCATTTTTGCTGTTAGTGTTGCTTCACAATTTTAACTTGTTAAATTACCCGTTGGGTTTTGGTCCATTCTCATCTCCTCACCAAACAAAGTGCTTTTGCAGTGGCTTTTCTCCTCCAGAGCCTACAGAAACCCTAGTTCCTGATTGTTACCTTTGTTTTCTGTGTTCATGAATGTCTATTTCCAATTTCACTGCTCTGCTATGCTGCCCTTGTGTGTTCTTACTCTAAATGTGTCCTCAGGATCTCAATCAACATCCATACTTTTCATGTATCTGAGAGATATTCTCAGTGTTACCCCTCTGACTGGATTCTAACCCTCTACCTGCTTTCCATCCTGTTCTTCAATTGCAGTTAATATTTCCACAGTCTTATTTGCTTATAAATATCATTATTCTACTCCTTCCAAAATCTCAGAATGTTACTTTTATGATCTTTCCCAGAAAGCTGTTTCATTAATACAACTCTTATCAGAATATATAAAATATATCTCAATATATTTCAAATATAAATCAAATATATCTCAATAAAATATATTGAGATATAAAATATATCTCAATAACCAAACTGAAGCATAATAGATCTTGAACTGGCCATAGAGAACACATATTCCAATATACACATTTGAGAGACAAGAAAATTAAAGCAATTGTACTTACGTTTTAAATATACAATGTTTTTTTTTTTACTTCTTTATTCTTGTTGTGGTTAGATGCCATTGAGTTGGGTCCAACTCATAATGATGGTCATAGGGTTTTTTATGGTTGATTATTTCAGGATTGCTTTGGGAGTGAATTGCCACATCTTTCTTCTATTTTTGAAGTTCTAGGATCAAACACAGCTTCTCAGGGAGTACAGAGCAGCACTCCACCAATTGAGCTAAACCTCAGCCCTTAGTCTTCTCAGAAAGTGGTAAAGAACGAATATATATTCTTCTGCTTAAGCTGATTAGGAAATAATCAATTAGTGTTTCATTGGTACTTATTTTGGTATTTAAATCACAAATGATGACATTGCTTATCAAAATGTTCTCCTTTTATGGCAATAATCTTGTCTAAATAAGAGTTTTATTCATGTTAGAGAAATCCAGGATTAGGGTTTAGTCTGTGTACTGGTTAAATGCACAGTTAAACTTAGTGAAGAAGGGACAACCTAAAGAGTAGAAAGGAGGGAGGGAACTAGCAAAGAGAAGTGAAGATTGAAGAAGATGGAATGAGGTGAAGAAACAATGTAGTAGGATAAAGGGGGAGAGGGCAATCTCAATGTAAACAAGGCAACTTCATAAGTACATGGAGATTATAGGGGAATATAACCCAAATATGCATATGACTTTTACTACACATTAGTCAAAAGCTTCCATAAACCTTGTAAGTTGATAAAAGTGTAACCAAAAGTGATGTAATATTTGCATAATGGAAAAAGCCAACGTTGTATTACTCTGTACCCCACCACCATTTACCAATGAAGGGGGAAAGATGATTAGGTGACTCAGTGATAAAGCAATAATTTATCCATGAGTTCATTTACTAGCTCCATAAAAGAAAAGAAACAAAACAAAAACAAAACAAAACAACACCACCCCAAACTAACCAACAAAAGAAAAACTTGATTACCATGTATTATTTTGGCCTACTTACATAATAATCAACTCTTAAGTATCTTGAAGCAACTATATGTGAATTAAGGTCTTTGTATTGTGAACTCAGTTCATGTTGGCCTTCTGAAATGTTCACTTTAGTTTAAATAAAGAACATTAAAAATGAAAAATACTAAAGTAGAATGAAATCACTCCAGATTGTTGCACAAGATAATCCATTGGAGGGCAAAAAATAGTTGAAATTCTCTATATAATATTATAAACTATGTTTTTAAAAACTGTATTTATGACTGTTTTCAAATTTTGTGTTGCCAAATTTTACAAACAATTTATAAATAAGGAAATAGTGATATATTGCGAGACTGTGCATGTTTCACTGTCAGAGTGAATGACTTAAAGGATGATATATTCCTAATTAGTAAAAATCACTGTAATGTGACTCATACAAAAGTTGCCTTAAATTTGTGTGTGTGTGTGTGTGTGTGTGTGTGTGTGTGTGTGTGTGCGTGTGTGTGTGTGTTGAAAGGGATTGAACCAAAGATCTTGCAAATGCTAGCCAAGTGCTCCACCAGGAATCTTCATCCCCAATCTCTGCCACTGATTAGTACTTATTTTATAAAAAGGCAATGGGCACACTGGAAGATCATTTGGCAATAAAAAGTAATGTAGTACTGATATGTGCTACAGAATGAACTTCAAAAATAGTGTGCTATGTGAAAGGAGGCAGTCAAAAAACACAATTTATTTAAAATTTCCAAAAAGGGAAAATCTATAGAGGAAGAAAGTAGGGTCTAGGGTTGAGATGGAAATGATATAATGTACATGAAATGTTTTTAACCCAATGAAAATGTTTTAGAACTATATCATGCCAATTCACACACAATCCTGTAAATACACTTAAGATCAGCAAATATTATACTTTTAATGGTGAATTTTATGATATGTTGATTATATCAATATTTTTCAGCAATGTTATTGAATGTGGGGGAAAGATTCTAAGGGAAGTTAAATTTCTGTTTAAAATTTGACAGAAGTTATTAACAAACTTCACTCAGTTAATTGTTTCTTTTGCTGTACAGAAACTTTTTAATTTCATGTAATCCCATTTATCTATTCTTGTTGCAATTTCTTGAGCAATTGGAGTCCTATTAAGGAAATACTTTCCTATGCCTATATGATGGAGTGTATTGTCTATCTTGTCTTCCATAAGTTTTAAAGTTTCTGGTTTTATGTTGAGGTCCTTTATCCATTTTGAGTTAACTCTCATGCATATTGAGAAATGTGGGTCAGTTTTCATTTTTCTGCAAGGAAACCCCCACTGAATGGGAAAAAATCTTCACATCCTGTACATCAGACAAAGGTCTAATTACCAGAATTTATAAAGAACTCAAGAGAAAAACTCCTAAGAAAACAAATAACCCAATACACAAATGGGCAAAGGAACTGAGTAGATAGTTCTCAAATGAAGAGGCCCATAAACCCATGAGACATGAAGAAATGCTCAATATCCCTAGCTATTAGGGAAATGCAAATTAAAATAACTCTGAGATTTCACCTTATACAAGTAAGAATGGCCAAGATCAATAAAACAAATAACAACAAATGCTGGTGAGGTTGAGGAGAAAAGGGAACACTCTTACATTGTTGGTGGAGCTGTAAATTGGTTCAACCACTGTGGAAATCAATATGGAGGTATCTTAAAAAACTGAAAGTAAATCTATCATATGACCCAGCTATCACACTATTGGGAATTTACCCAAAGAGAGATGTGTCATCATACCACAGAGACACCTGCATCTCCATGTTCAGTGCAGCACTTTTCACAATAGCAAGGATACGGAATGCAATATATTAGCTCCTGGTGGAGCACTCGGCTAGCATTTGCAAGATCTTTGGTTCATTCACTTTCACCACACACGCACACACACACACACGCACACACACACACACACACAAATTTAAGGCAACTTTTGTATGAGTCACATTACAGAGATTTTTACTAATTAGGAATATATCATCCTTTAAGTCATTCACTCTGACAGTGAAACATGCACAGTCTTGCGATATATCACTGTTTCCTTATTTATAAATTGTTTTTACAATTTAGCAACACAAACTAAATTGCCCTTCAACAGAAGAACGGATAAAAAAATCTATGGTACATATACACAATGGAATACTACTCAGCAATCAAAAAAATGAAATAAGGCCATTTGCAGCAAAATGGATGGAATTGGAGAAAATTATTTTAAGTGAACGAATACAAGCTCAGAAAGAGAAACCCCACATGTTCTCCCTCATATGTGGGAGCTGAATCAAAATTATAAGCAGTAAAAAAATCCTATGTAAAGGTCGGATCATAATAAAAGAGAAAAAAAGCAAAGAATGGTATTATTATAGATGGTCTAGAAAATGTATATAATAGTTCTGACAAGGTAAAAGGAAAGTTCACTACAGAAAACGTTTCTATCTTAAACAGAACTGGAACCAAGGATATAGAGAAAAATATCACTATAAAAAGACAAGTAAATGTAGAGAAGTCATTGACAGGAGGTTTGGAAGAGGGGAGGAAGCATACAAGAGGGTTAGGAGGAACCTATATGAATAATGTACAACAAAATGCATATATGGAAATGTCACAATGAAAAGCATGTCAGAACGAATCACATTAAGGTGTACATTAAAAATTTCCAAAGAAAAAATTATTAAACAACTCCCCAATACAGAGGGATTAGGAAGGGGAAAACAGGTAAAGAGTAAGGACAAATCAATTTTAAAAGTCCCTAAAGGGAACTCATGGAAAATTTAGGCAATATATTGCATTGTACAGAACACCTATAAGGAAACATCTGGATACTTGCTTTATGTGATTAGTAACATTTTTGACCAACAGCCAAATGTTATAGCACAAGTACTTAAAATGCATGAGCCCACATATGTACACACAAAAACCTATTCATATATGTATAAGCCCACTCAGAATGAGTCTAATCAAACTGAAAGAGGAAAACAAAGTGTCTTTGATTCCCTGCAAATTAACTTAGGGTCTCCCTTCTCTTTCACCCAGGTATATACCTATTAAGTGTCACATTCATACCTCACTCTGCACAAATCAGCTCAGGAAAGGAAGTCTGAGGCCCCTTGTCTTCCAATTTGTGTTTCCAGTGACATACAGGTAATTAGCTCATGCTTCTTTAGGGTCACAAAACCAAGATGCAGGGAGTCACTGAGAGTTGCAGTCTCTCTCACTCTTCCTTTGCTTCCACTTTGTACTATCCCTTCCTATTCTCTGTCACCTAACAAGGACATCCATGCCATTTAACATCCTTGATCAACTTTCTGCCATCTTCTGTTCTTATTTTTGTGTTCTCTGTTCCAATGTTCCTCAAGTTGTGTTCAGTAAGGAGGGTAATAACAGATGATAACAAATGGACATTACTCTGTACAAAATGAGTTCTTGGGGAAAAATCAAAACCTAGCAACAAGTAATGGATCTCACAGGGACAAATGAAGCCAAGAAGTATTTTTAGCATAGGCTATGATGGAAACCTGAATGCTTTTCACCAGCTCTAAATTTGCTTGTTATTTCAACCTTTGTGAAGCTCATCTGGGACTAAACTGCATGGACAGAGAGCTGGTTCATGTCCCACCCCTCTTTCTCATTGTTCTGTCCCACAACACCTCTGTACCTAGATTCCAAGCAGCTCTCAGACCAGCTTCCGAAGGCAGGGGTTTATGAATATGATCTCAGTCCTAACGCCTTACCCTCTCATCATTCCCTGTTTATTTCTTTTCTTACCTTTGTTATTTTTCATCTTTGTCCATTCTCTTCCTGCTAATTCTATTTTCATGCATTTATTTTCTTATGTTTAAAATTTGCTCTTAGTATCACTGTTTCTTGTCTTATTTTTCTTGCTCTTTATCTCCATAAACCTCTCTCATTTGCCCATATTACTTCAGTTATCAGTAGTTTTCACTTTGTTCTCCACATACATCTCACTTCATTATGTTCAATCCTTCTGTTGATCCTGAGGGAATGGATTGCTTCACCCATGACAAAGTAGAATGAACACAGTAGGTGCTTCCCAAGTGTTCATTCCAATAGCTTTTCTCCACATTGGAAATGCTTACCTCACTCTTCAGTGCTGAGCTTTTTCTCCTGAATATTTATCCCCTTTGAAACTTGCTCAGTCCAGATCATTCCTAAATTACTTCACGTCCTCTCACATTTTTCCTGCTTCTAATTCATCTTGAGACAAAAGATGGGGCTTGTCTTTGTGCTATAAAGGAGAGCTCTGGTTTAAGAAATATTCTATCATGTAAATAACATGATATTTCTGCAGTTCAGTCACTGTATAATATCATACAAGTGTTTAGTCTTTTAAAATATGTATTTTTTTGAGCTGGGCACAGTTGGCTTTTAATCCCAGCACTCAGGAGGCTGAGGCAGTAGAATTGTGAGTTCTATACCAGCATGGGATACATAGTCAGTTCAAGGGTAGCTTGGGCAACTTAATAAAATGGTGTCCTGGTGAGTCTACATACATACATACATGCATATGTACATACATAAAATGTATTTTTATCTCTAAGAATGAAACAGTATATTCACTCTTCCTACTCTATAGCATAGAGACAAAATCAAAATTAAATGATATTATTAGCAGGCAGTCTTTGTCTACTTAACTGAACAAAGAGGGGAATTATTCAGTAATTAGATAAGTTATAGTAAAACACAATACACAGATAGTATATCACTGGATTTTCTGCCATTACCCTAGTGTTAATCCTAAATTCTTGGGAGAAACGATGTAAAGATTTTCTTATGTATTTCAGTCAGGGTTTGAAAACCATGTCTTTCTCATCTTTAGATCTCTTAAGTGGAAGCCTTATGTTGCTCTCTGCTAGGATCATGTGCAAGAGAAGAAACACATTCCAGCTGAATATGGGTACCCAGTGGTTTGCAAACTTATGAAGTCAGAGAAGTTTGTCTTGAAACTTGGCCTACACTTCCAGATTTATTATGATTCCTTGTCTCTTTATCTGCTGTACCTTTGGTTGGCTATAGGAGGATATCAGTCAATGTATTACACCCACATCCGAGCCCAGATGGTGAATCTCCAAAGGTGTTGGTATTTTCACCCTTTAATAATAACGTTTTTAGCTTCCTTAAAATAATTCTAGGCATCAGACACAGCAGAAGGTTCATTTGCAGGCCAAGGTAGAAAATGTTAGAATCTGAATTTAGAGCTCACCCTCACTCTGTTTCTATAGCATTGTTCTTTTACGAATTTCAAGGCAGCAGATGTCCCAGATGAAGATATGATTTTTCCTATTTCTCCTTTCTCTCTCTGTGTTTTAAATATGAAGGATGAAAAAAATTCACCTTACTAGGAGGCCAGTGCAATTATCAAACACTTAATTATCCTCTTCCATCTGATGAAAGCAAATTAACTGATGATTACAGAAGTCTCCCTTGCATATATGTTTTCATGTTGAAACATCATAGATTCTGAAATCTGTTCTTCTAATACGTAATTCAAGAGAGAATATGCTTGGGGTTTTATAACTACCTAAAGTAGAGTACTACTAAAGGAATTGACAGAAGAAGACTAGAAGAGGAAAAAGAAAAAGACAAGAACATTTTAAATGTAAAAATATTAACATTTCTCCCTCTTTTAAGGCTATATTTCAAGCACATCTTATGTAATATTTTGTATTTCATTTTTTCACTTAAAATATGTCATTGAAATTTTCCCGTGTTAATATTGAGTTTCACATCTGCTTACATAAGTACTTACTTTTTAATTTGTGAATGAATAAGATTTGTTAAAACCCTCTCCTAATAAGGAGCATATAGGGTAATTACAATTTTTGTGCCAATTCCAGTCTATTATATAAGAATTAAAGCTAACTGTGGGCATGAGTATGTAAAGGCTTAATTTCCAATATTAGTTTGTGTGCAAGAATGTGCAGTTTCATTTCCAAACATTATAGCTAAATGACATTTTAGCATGTATGAACCTATTAACAACATGAAAAATTAGGATGAATATTTTCATCGTATCATGAACTGCCTAGAAAATTGGTGAGCCATATCTTCAAATAAATGTGTCCATTTCCGGGTGCCATGTTTATCTTGGTGTTAGTGTCACCTAACATTTTGTGATAACATAAGAGAGACTGAATCTTTCTACCTTCCATGAGTAATTTCCTCACTTCTGGTCAGGTCCACCAGTCATTTCCTTATGAGTGTTCCAGCCTTTGGTTGTTGCTTGGTCTCAAAGCCATATACTTTTGGGGTTGTACCAGCAACATTTCCCAATACTGTTAAATTTATGATTAAAGTATTTATAACTTCACAAACATCAACTCATCACTTAATTGCTCAAGACAATAATATTTTGTTACTGGTATCATTCTTGATCCTGGAATTGGGTCAGGATTTCTTCAGGAATGTACCAACACTTCCCTTTGTGGTGATGACTGGGCTGGACAGCTGGGTACAAATCATTCAAGATGGCCTCACTCGCATATTTGTGCATCAGCTGTAGCATGACTTGGCCTTTCACTCCCTGCGTTTTTTTTTTTTTTTTCATTATTCAAGTCTTCTCTCTTCATGTGGCCTATCATCTTAGAGAATGCTCTTGTGCTTTGGCACAGCGTGATATTTTCAGATGTTTAGAAACACGAAGAGTAGGTGTCAATAATTCTTAGTGCCTAAGCTTGGAAATATCAGAATGCTGTGTCTATAACATCCTATTAATTAGAGCAGTCACAAATCCAGTCAAAATTTAAAAGAATGTTGAACTAGAATTCATATTTTGAATGTAGGAAATGCAAAAATCACATAAAAAGTTCACTTGAAGTGAGAAACTTGTGATACAAAAAATTTATCAAACTAAATTGACAAATTCAAGTTATAAAGTCAGCCCACATGCCCGCACTGGGGAAATGCACTCTGTCCCATTATGTGAATAGCTTCAAAGAACAATGGATATACCTTTTTCAGCCTATTATTTCTAGATACAGTTTATTTGGTTTCTTTTAGGAGATTCTTTACAGATAATATTCACTGAGTTATTCTATTTTTAAATGTCTATAATCCTTTGGACTGGGATTTAGCTCAGTTGGTAGAGTGCCACTCTGTGGTCTCTAAGGCCACGAGTTCAATCTCTAACCCTGCTAAAACAGGAGAAGAACATGGCAATCTACTCCTGAGGTGATCCTGAACAGCCACTGAAGGTTGCTACAAGTGGGATATGACTCAACAGCACCTAACAACAACAATAATCCAATAATTTGAGTGTCTTAGTCTATTTTCTGTTGTTATAACTGAACACCACAACTTATAAAACAATTTATTAAGATACTCAAAGTCACATGGCTGCCTCTAGTGAGGTCTTTGTTCTTTTAGACTCTGCAGAGTCTCACATAAAGTATATTACGTAGTCAGAAGGCACAAGCTTACTAACTTTGGGCTCCTCTTCCTATTATTATAACGCCACTAATATAATAGAGATCCCACATTCATGACCTTATCTAATCACCTCTCAAAGGAGCCATCACAAAATACCTTTCACATCCAGATTTGAGGTTTAAGTTTCAACATGAGGTAGGATGGGACAAATACTCAGACCATGGCCAGTAGTTTTTACAAATATGAAATTCTTGAGTTATGCTTTCTTGCCTGAAAATTTTGAAGGTTTTGCTTCAATGCCACATCCATTTTTAAAAATTATAGTAATTATTTTCTGAAGCAATACATGAGCTTCTCAATTGGAACTATATGGGTTACACATCTCCCAAACTCATATTACGAAATAATTCCTTTCTTTGGTTTTTATTCTCTTCTTTAAATATCTTAAAATTTTAATATTAGATAAATGCGCTGTTTCAGCTTGGAATTTAAGAAATAGTTTTTTTTATTTTGCTAAATAAATTATTTCCATTTTTATGAGATGTATAATATGCAATCTATTTTGTTCAGGGTAGCAATCAAGGAATGAATAGGTGGGAAATAGACTCTAAAATTTTAGACTAATCAGAGAGTTCTTGATAGTGAATTATAATGCATAATTCCACCTGATATTTTACTTAATATTAAATTACTGATTTTGACAGCACATGGTAATCAGCAGTTTGAAAAAAGTAGAAGATAAGTCATCATACCTCAGGGACACCTGCACTTCCATATTTAATGCAGCACTCTTCACAATTGCAAGGGTATGGAATCAACCAAGATGTCCATCAACAGAGGAGTTGATTGCAAAATTGTGGTATATATACATAATGGAATATTATTCAGTAATAAAGAAGAATTAAATTATGTTATTTGCAGAAAATGGGTGGAACTACAGCACATAATTTTAAGCTAATTAACCAAGATTCAAAAAGAGAAATACCATATGTTCTTATTCACTGGTAAGAGCTAAATCTAACTTAACAGAAGAAAAAATATATATATTTGGCTATATAAAAAATAACAATCATACCTATCTAAAAATGGGAATACAAGCAGATAAGAAAGAAAGGGGAGGGGATCAATGTGTGGGACAGGAGTTAGGGGAAGGGGGAAGGGAAGGGAAAATAATGTAGATAGGTAAAGGAGAGGAAAATCTCAAAATATAAGATGCAACTATATGAATGCATCCCCCACACGTTTGCAGATTGCTGCAATATGGGGGCTTGCATGTTGCGATGAGGCTGAGAGCTCCGCCACTGTAACCTCGGACATGAGCAAGGTTACCCATGGTGGACAGGTTTTCAGCTGAGCTTCAGACTAAGACAGACTAGGGAGTAGGACATGGCAAGCCACTCCCGAAACAACTAGCCATTGAAAACCCTATGGATAGCAAAGAAACACTGTCAGATATAGTGCCGGAAAATGAGGCCCCCAGGTTGGAAGGCACTCAAAAGACTACTGGGGAAGAGTTGCCTCCACAAAGGAGAGTCTACCGTGATGACAGAAATGGAGTAAAGTCCCAGGGTGCTCAACTTGCTAATGTGGCACGACTCAAAATGAGGAGAAACAACTGTAAACATCCATTAATAATTGGAACATGGAATGTACGTAGTATGAATCTAGGAAAATTAGAAATCATTAAAAGAGAAATGGAACGCATAAACATTGACATTCTAGGCATCAGTGAGCTAAAATGGACTGGCATAGGCCATTTTGAGTCAGGCAATCATATGGTCTACTATGCTGGGAATGATAAACTAAAGAGAAATGGGGTTGCATTCATCATCAAAAAAGACATTTCAAGATCTGTCATGAAATACAATGTTGTCAGTGATAGAATAATATCCATATGCCTACAATGAAGGACAGTTAATATGACTATTATTCAAATTTATGCACCCACCACTAAGGCCACAAATGAAGAAAGGGAAGACTTTTATCAGCTTCTGCAATCTGAAATAGATCAAACATGCAATCAAGACATACTGATAATCACTGGTGACTGGAACGCAAAGGTTGGAAACAAAGAAGGCTCAGTAGTTGGAAAATATGGTCTTGGTGACAGAAACGATGCTGGAGATTGCATGATAGAATTTTGTCAGACCAATGACCTTTTCATTGCAAATACATTTTTTCAACATCATAAATGGAGACTATACACATGGACTTCACCAGATGGAACATACAGGAATCAAATTAACTACATATGTGGAAAGAGACGATGGAAAAGCTCTGTACAAAACGTCAAAACAAGACCAGGTGCTGACTGTGGATCAGACCATCCACTTCTCATATGCAAGTTCAAACTGAAGCTGAAGAAAATTAGAACAAGTATATGAGAGCCATGGAATGACCTTGAGTACATCCCACCTGAGTTCAGAGACCACCTCAAAAATAGGTTTAATGCATTAGACACAAATGATAGGAGGCCAGAAGAATTGTGGCATGACATAAAAGACATCATTCAAGAAGGAAGCAAAAAGTTCTTAAAAAGACAAGAAAAAAGAACAGACCAAGTTACATGTCAAGAGAGACACTGGACCTTGCCCTTGAACGTCGAGCAGCAAAAGCAAAAGGAAGACATGATGAAGTTAAGGAACTAAATGGGAGATTTCAGAAGGCAGCTCGAGAAGACAAAAACAAATATTATAATGACATGTGCAAGGAGCTGGAGGCAGAAAACCAAAAGGGAAGAACACACTCTGTGTTTCTCAAGCTTAAGGAAGTGAAGAAAATTTCAAGCCTCGAATGGCAGTAGTGAAAGATTCTACAGGGAAAATAATAAATGATGCAGGAAACATCAAAAGAAGATGGGAAGAATACACAGAGTCATTATACAAGAAAGAATTGGTAGATGACCAACCATTCCAAGAGGTTGTATACGAAGAGAAACCAATGGTGTTGAAGGACGAAGTGGAAAATGCCTTGAAAGAACTGGCGAAACACAAGGCTCCAGGAATTGGTGGGATACCAATAGAGATGTTTCAACAAACATGCAGCACTGGAGGTGTTAACATGTTTATGCCAACAGACTTGGAAAACAGCTACTTGGCCAACCGACTGGAAGAGATCCATATTTGTGCCTATTCCCAAAAAAGGGGATCCAACTGAATGTGCAAACTATCAGACAATATCATTAATATCACACACCAGTAAAATTCTCCTAAAGATCATTCAGAAGCGACTGCAGCAGTATATAGACAGGGAATTACCAGAAAATCAAGCAGGATTCAGAAGAGGGCGGTGAAACAGGGACATCATTGCTGATGTCAGGTGC
>VMDO01017730.1:28654-44205 GCA_007922755.1 Pedetes capensis
AAGATGTCTATCTATGTTTTATTGACTATGCAAAAGCATTTGATTGTGTGGATCATAACAAATTATGGATAACACTTCAGAAAATGGGAATACCAGAACACCTAATTGTGCTCATGAGAAATCTGTACATGAACCAGGAGGCAGTTGTTCAAATAGAACAAGGAAACACTGAGTGGTTTAAAGTTGAGAAAGGTGTGCATCAGGGCTGTGTACTTTCACCGTATCTCTTCAATTTATATGCTGAGCAAATAATCCGAGAAGCTGGACTTTATGAGGAAGAACGTGGCATCAAGATTGGAGGAAGACTCATTAACAACCTGCCTTATTCAGATGACACCACTCTGCTTGCTGAAAGTGAAGAGGATTTAAAAAATTTACTGATGAAGATCAAAGATCATAGCCTTCAATATGGGTTACGACTAAACATCAACAAAACAAAAATCCTTATGATTGGGTCAGCACGAACTTCACAATGAATGGAGAAAAGATTGAGGTTGTCCAAGATTTTGCTTTGCTTGGCTCTATAATCAACACCCATGGAAGCAGCAGTCAAGAAATCAAAAGATGCATTGCTCTAGGAAAAGATGTGGCAAAAGATCTCTTTAGAGTATTGAAAAGCAAAGATGTCACATTGAAGACGAAGGTGCATCTGACTCATGCCATGGTATTTTCAGTGGCATCATATGGTTGTGAAAGCTGGACATTGAACAAGAGGGACAGAAAAAGAATTGATGCTTTTGAATTGTGGTGCTGGAGATGTCTATTGAATATACCATGGACTGCCAAAATAACCAACAAATCTGTCCTCGAAGAAGTGCAACCAGAGTGCTCCTTGGAAGCAAGAATGGCCAGACTGCGTCTTACATATTTTGGACATGTAATCATGAGAGATCAATCCCTGGAAAAGAACATCATGTTTGGGAGAGTGGCAGGTCAACGCAAAAGAGGAAAACCCTCCACCAGGTGGATTGATACAGTGTCTGCAACAATGGGATTAAACATAAATACGATCGTTTGCCTGGCACAGAATGGGCAAGTGTTTCGATGTGCTGTACATAGGGTCACTATGAGTCAGACTCGACTCAACGGCACCTAACAACAACAACATATGAATGCATAAAAAATAAGAGGAAGGGAAAAATCAATGAGAATATAACTCATGACTGCATAGGATTTTCATTACAAATTAATTAAAATTTTTCTTCTCTAGTTTTTGTTGTTATGTAAATATGTAAGATAATGAATATGTAAACAAATGTGATTTAATAGTTACAGAATGGATATAGCAAATGACTTATTACTCTGTACCCCACCAATATTAATAAATGAAATAAATACAAAAAAAGGAAAACAATTTAAAATGCGAAAAAAGAGAAAAGTAAATATCATGTTTACTATCATATGTGGAGCCTAGGAAAACGGACCTGACACTAAAGCGGGAAATACTAGGGATGTGGAAGTGGAATGGGAAAAGGGAGAGAGAGGAAAAATGATAGAGAGACAAAGGGGGGGTATGCTCAAAGTACATTATATGCAAACACAATGATGTCATTATGAAATTTCTTACTTGTACAAGTTATATATGGTAATAGAAATAAACAAAAGAGGAATTCAAAATAGATTTTAAAAGTAGAGAAAAATAACTCAAAAGATTTAAAGTCACCTTGATGAAGCTGAGGAGGACACTGGAGATTCAGGGGTCACACTGGGTGTTTGCTGGCTGATATAGAGACAACCATACAAATTAAAGGGATAGCTAGGTGGTTCTTCTCTCCTACCTATTTCTATGATGCTCCTGACTTATCGAACCCTCCAGTGCAACCATTTCTTCTATGATTCACTTTACCTCACTGCTTTCTATCATGCCAGAAGTTCCTTTCAGTTTCTTCTACTTTAGTTCCTAAAGTCATATGTGATTTTTAAATGAGTCATTCTTCATGTCTCTACAATTTTGTTTTTTTTTAGTCTAATCTGAAAAGTTTTAAGAAAATGTCATATGCATTTCCAATGGAGTATTATAAAGAAGAACAAAAATCAAGTCTTTTGCACACAAACGTATGGAACTAGAGATCATCATGTTAAGTGGAATAAGCCAGACTCAGAAAGAGAAATATCATATTTTCTTTCATATGTGGAATATATAAAATAAAGATGACACTAAAGTACAGGGGAGACTATAAGAGAAGAGGAAGGAGATGTTTTAGAGGGGAAAATGGGGGAAAGTAATGGGATTTGGATATGATCACAGTATATTACATGCATGTAGAAATATCACAACATCCATTATTCTGCATAATAAATGTGCACTAATAAAAATTTGGAAAGGAAATGAAAGAAAATATCCCTCTATAGGGGCAGTACACTAGTGCCTGAAGATTGTGTCAGATTAGCCGGGTGCATTGGTGCATGCCTGTAATCCCAGTGGCTTGGGAGGAGGAGGCAGGAGGATCGGAAGTTTGAGACCAGAGGCAGTCTGTATAATGTAGCGAGACCGTGTCTCACAAAGTAAAAAACTGTGCTGAGGGTGCAGCTCAGTGGTCCAGTACTTGCAGAACATGCAAACGTGAGGCCCTGGGTTCAACCTTTAGTACCACACACACAAAAAATGTATCAGGTTATGGTTCCTTTCCTGTTGCGTTTAGTCATACTTATTTGAAAAATGGCATGACAAAATAAGCAAACACCTAGCTCCTTAATATTTGGAAATATGATATTGAGGTAATAAGACAAAAGGGTAAAACAGCATCCATCACCTAATATTCATATGTATGTTGTTGTTAGGTGCCATAGTGTTGGGTCTGACTCATTGCGACCCTCAGTATTTTCAATGACTGATTGCTTTGGAATTGTTTCAGGAGTAGATTGCCGCATCTTCCAGTAAATTCATATATATATATATATATATATATATATATATATATATATATATATATATATATATGTATATTATATATATGTATGTATCTTTTTTCTTTCTTAAATTTCCATTTTTATGTTTTTCTTTTTTTTCTTTTTTTTTTGGGGGGGTACTGAGGGTTGGACCCAGGGCCTCGCACCTGCATGCTCTGCAAGTGCTGGACCACTGAGCTGCACCCTCAGCCCATTTTTTACTTTTTTTGAGACAGGGTCTTGCTAAGTTATGCAGACTGCCTCTGGTCTCGAACTTGTGATCCTCCTGCCTCCACCTCCCAAGCCACTGGGATTACAGGTGTGCGCCACCGTGCCTGGCTGTTTTTATTTCTTTTAACATGGGAGTGTGATCACATGGAGAAGACTATTATTTGATCACTTCCATGTAAAGATAACTCTATTTAAGGTTGAGGAGTCATAACTCAAAACCAGCCCTAAAGTTCTTAAAAACCACCTTAGTGTTAAGGAAGGAAGGAGATCATCATAGATGATTCAATCTAAAAGAAACAATCATGTTTAACCACTCTACACCAGACCATGATAGCAGATCAGTTTCTTAAACATTAAATCTCTTTAGATAACTAAAACCGTGGGGATTCTTTCTGTCATCCATTCGTCTTTGTTCGTTCACAATGACTGTTGTAGAAATCCATTTCCCTGAAGAACTAGACATATTACCTGGTCAAATAAAAAGAGTGCTGCTCTCTATATTTATAGAAAAAGATCTGTCTCTTTGATCCCTATGTTCCACATTTTGAAATTGGAAATTTATAATGTACACAGGTATGTACTAAAAGTCAAGCATTTTAAGGTATGTTTTAAATTATAAAGTGTGGTCAGTTATTGAAACACTAGTATCAAGAAATATGAAGATGAGTTAAAAACTTACTGGTGCATCATAATTTATTTTACTGCAAAGAAAATAGCAACTAAGAAAATAGTATTAACTGTAGTGCATTCCTGGTTTAATTTTAACACATGCGGTAAAATTACAAAGTACAAAATGGGGTAAAAGAGTAGAAAATATAAACAAATAACAATGGGTCCATTTAGCTCAGCCAATGTACAGCTCCTTTCCTCTAGGCATAATTTGGCCCTGGAGACACAATTAGACACTGGCCATCAGAATTTAGAGCTGTCTAGGAATTCCCCAAGGGCCGCTAAGAAAGAGGTTTCTGATAAAGAAATAAAGAAAGGTACTGTTTTAAATAATCAATTGCTGTTGTCAGGTGCCGTTGATGGTGTCCAACTCATAGCGATCCATACAACATGTGAAACATTATTGTCAGTACTTCTCTGTTATTCATAGGGTTTTCAATGTTGGATTGATTTTTTGGGGGGAGTGGGTTGTCGGATCCTTCTCCCAAATAATTAATAGCATTTCCATGATATGCCAAGATTATTTTTTATTGTCAATGGTGTTAGATGGATACTGTTATGAAAATTATTTTAAACCACTATATTTATTGGTTTTGCGATTATTTATGTTACTAGTCTGCTTTTAATTCCTTTTATTATATGAGTAACAATTTAGAGATATTAAAGTGCATGAATATTAAGTGCATGGATTAAGATTTCTTTTCCCTATCCATGTATCCATTAAAATCACCATCCTTATCAAACTTAGAAACATTTCTCTCAACCTATAAGATTTTTGAACCACTGTAAAATCAATAGCATGAGCAGCATATTTTCATTTCTATCATTAACCATTAGTTTCTTCTATTCTTGAAATTCATTTCAATACTATCTCACAGGATTTATTCTTTTGTTGTGCCTTCTGCTTAATGTAAACAATACTCCATACATGTCTCATGTTCTTATGCAAGTTTTGGCTTCATTGCTGCATAGTATTTCACTGCATGAATGTATTCTAATCCTGTCTTGATGTCCATTTGTCAGAAGACCCAAACTGACACAGGTGGTACTAGGAAGGTCCTGTGGAAGCAGAGTAGATAGAGATATGTGGCTGGGTCACTCATCAACCTGGTGAGCATGCAGGACTCTGTTCCAAGCACTAGATGGCACAAAAGCCCTGGCACAAGACAGATGCCTTATTGACAAAGATATCACCTGTAGTGATGGAGGAAATGTGCTCTTGGAAAAGAACATCATTTCTGGTGAATGGCTCAAGCATTTGAAAGACAGGGGGAGAAGGATTCTATAGTGAAGCTGTTTACTTCTTGCTAAGTTGTATTGAGTGCCTATGGAAGAATAATAGAGTAGAAACTTACTAAGATGTAGAGGTTTAGTGTAAGAGCTTAAGGAACTCCTTGTTAGTTTATAGAGTTATTATTTCTTGAGTGAAGAGGTAGACAATATATTAAAAGTAGACCAAATATCTAAGAGATTTACATAGCTCCAGTTATATATAAAAGTCAAGGCATGTGTGTTATTCTCAGGTCAGGACACAGGTAGTGAAAATCTAGAAATATCAAATATGACTGTACCAAGATCAATGCCTTGAAGGCTTTGGCTCTGGAAACTCTCTACCGTGGGAGAATTAGAACTTCACTTGGACCAGAGAAGCTTCAGAGACATTTCTTCTTCTAGGCAACATCTGACCCTTTTGTTGGGTCTAACTTCTTCTCCAGGATTGTTGAAGTTTCAGCAAAACTCCTGGGACATGCTGGACCTGATCAGAGAGGAAAGTGATGATACACTGAAGCAGTTGCAAGAAGTACCTCTCATGTACTGGCAGGACCCATGGTACATCCCAAGAACTGAAATATTTTAAGCAATCTTACTGAGATAGAATTAATATACCATAAAGTTGATCTATCTATATATGCATGTATGCATATATACACAATTAGATAGTGTTTAGTGTATTCATGCAGACTGGGATTTAGCTCAGTTGGCAGAGCACTGTGCTGCAGTCTCTGAGGTCCTGAGTTCGATTCCCAGCACTGCAAAAATGGGAGAAGGGCTTGACAATCTACTCCCAAGGCAATCCTGAAACAGTTAGCCATTGAAAACCCTATGAGGGTCACTATGAGTTGGATACCAACTTGACGGCACCTAACAACAACACAACAAGTGTATTCATAGAGTTGATCAACAGAGCATGACAATCAAATTTTAGGATAATTTTAGCATCCCAAAAATAAAACCCGTATTTGTAGCAGATGCCTCTGATATGGGATATATCTATGAGGGAATATTATTTGGCATTAAGTATTAATTCATGCTGCACTGTGAACGAATCCTGAGACCAAATAAACCAGTCTCAAAAAGTGACATCTTTCCTCACTTCCATGGTCCTAAGCAAACATTAATATACTTCCCACCTCTAAAGATTTGTCTATTCTGGACATTTTATGAAAATAGAATTGTTTAATACGTATTCTTTTGTGACTGACTTCTTTAACTTAGTCTGAAAAAAACATTCATGTTTTAATATGCATCAGCATTTTATTGATTTTATTCCCAAATAATATTACCTTGTATAGACATAGTTTGTTTTTTCATTTGTCAGGTAATACACATTTTGGTTGCTTTTACTTCTTAGCTTTTATGATTAAATTTGCCACGTGTGTACATTTATGCACAAATTTTTGTGTGAGATATATTTTCACTTTTTTCTTGTGTGTACACTTGCAAATACTAGATCACACAATAACTATATATTTAACATTTGAGGAAAGCTGGGTGCAGTGGCTCATGCCTGTAATCACAGCAACTCATGAGACAGAGGCAGGAGGATCCTGTTTCAAGATAAAAAAATTAAAAATGGACTGGAGGTGCAGCCACCACAGTAGTGCACTTGCAAAGTATGTGTGAGTCCCTAGGTTCAGCCTGACAGTACCAGGAAAAAAAAGGAGGAAATTCCAAAATATTCTCTAAGATGTCTATGCCATTACACACCACCAGCAATGCACTAGAATTCCAACTGCTTTATTCACATCCCTATTAGCCCTGCCTGCATAGCACTGCGGCGTCCAATCCCATCAGATCTCAGAAGCTGAGCAGGGGCGGGCCTGGTTAGTACTTGGGTGGGAGACCATCTGGGAACACCAGATACTGTAGGCTTGGGAGACAGACATGGCAACCCACTCCCAAAAATCAGTCCACCATTGAAAACCCTATGAATAGAGGAGGATCACTGACAGTAATGTTTTGTCTATTGTACGTAGGCTCACTATGAGTCCGACACTGACTCAACAGAACCTAACAACAACAACAATTAGCCCTATTTATTGTCTGTATTTTTTTTATTGCAAGCATTATAGTAGATTTGAAGTGGCATTTAATTGTGATTTTGATTTGTGTTTCCTCAGTTACTAATGATGATCAGGATCTTTGCATATACTTACTGGGATTTTGTATATATTTTTGGAGACTTGCCTATTTAGACCTGTTGCCCATTTAATAGTGCTATTTGCAATTATTTGTCTTTTCATTATGTAGTCATAAGAGTTTTTATGTATTCTAGATATATATTCTTGGGGAAATATATGATGCATAAATATTGCACCCCATACTGCAAGATGTTTTTTCACTTTCATAATGGTATTCTTTGTGATAGAAAATGATTTTCTTTTGAGGAAGTTCAATTTATATGGCTTTTGCTGTTGCTTGCATTTTTGTTGTCATATCAAAGAAATTATCACCTATATCAATTTATGAAGATTAACATCCATTTTTTCCTTGCACATTTTCACTTTCACCCCATGTACTTATATCTATGATCCATCCATTTCCTTTAATATTTATGAATGACATAATTTAAAAAATTTTAAACATCAACTTAATATCACAAATAAATATATTATTTTTAATTACCCTATTTAAAAATTCTTAAGAGATTTGCATAAAGATTTACATAAAGAAATATCACCTTTGCTTATTCTTTCAAGAGCCAATTCTCATAGTCTTCAAGCCACTCAAATTTGACAGACTGACATTATTCATATTCCTACTTTTGGTAGAGCTGAGGTTTAGCTCAGTTGGTAGAGTGCTGCTCTGCACTTTCTGAGGACCTGGGTTCAATCCCAGCACCCCCAAAACGGGAGAAAGACTAGGCAATCCACTATGGAAACAATCATCCATTGGAAACCCTATGAAAAGCAGAAAAGCACTGACATAGTGCCTGGGATGGCACAGTGTCAGGGAATATTTTGTTCTGTTGTACACAGGGTGAGTCAGATCCAACTTGACAGCACCTAACAACAACAATTTTGAAGCTCAATATTATTCTTTTGCATGTGGATATTCAACAATTTAACATCATTTTTCGAAAAGTCTGTTCCTTCTCCCACAGAATTTTGTCATCATTGCCAAAATCCAGTTGACCATAAGTGAGAAGGTTTATATTTGGCACTATCTATACTATTTAACTGATATATATGTCTATGCTTTGGTTGTTGATGATACTGCTTTGTGTACTGTAGGATTGTTTTAAGTTTTGAAATCTGAGACTGTGGATTATCCAAATTTGTTACTGTTTATTAAGATTATTTTGGCCATTCTGGGTCTTTTGAAATTCTATGAATTTTAGGATCTACTTTGCCAATTACTGCAAAATAAAAAGCAGCTGAGGATTTTGATAGGGACTCACTTAATTTAGAGAATAAGTTGTAAATTATTGACACCTTAACAATATTAAATATCCAAATCCATTAATGTGAGATATCTATTAATTTATTTAGATCTCTTTAATTTATTTCAAAATTTATTTGTTGTTGTCAGTGCACAAGTCTCAAGCTTCTTTCATTAAATTTCTTTCCAAGGTTTTATCCTTTTAAATTCTGTTGTAAAAGTAATTGTTTTTCCTAATTTTGCTTTTTATTTCTCATTGTTAGTATTATAAAAAATGATTTATATTGATTTTGTGACTTGACACCTTGGTGAGCTTTATTATTAGTTCTAATAGTGTTTTAATGAATTCTTCAAAATTTTCTATATCAAATAGGTGAATTGTTAATACTACTTTGCAATATGGATGTTTTACTTTATTTTTTCTTGGCTAATTCCTCCAGCTGAAGCCTTCAGTAAAATATTGACTGGATATGGCATGGGTGTGTGTCCTCATGGATGTTTTGATGTGCATGTAAATAGTGAAATGATGACTATAGTCCAGGCAAATAAATTTTTCATCATCTCTCAATGCTATTTTATATTGGTTTGGAGCCTGTAAAATCTACTGTCTTAGAAATATCCAGTATACAATACAATATTATTAACTATAGTCTTATTGTTCTACTTTAGATCTCCAGATTTATTCACATACTTAAACTTTTGTACTTTCTGACCTACATCTTCCCCAGCCCTCACCTCTGATAGCCACTGTTTCTACTCCATGTTTCTACATGCAACTTTTTTTTTTTTTTTTTGGACTCCACATATAGAAAACATTCAAGACTTTTTTTCTGTATTTGTGTTGTGTCACTTAGCAGGCTGTGTCTTCTTGTTCCTTCATGTTGTCACAAGTGGGAGGATCTCCTTCACATTTGGGTTTTTCATATATATTCTTTGTCAGGTTGAGGTCTTTGTCTCCTATTTTTGCTTTTTTGAGTTCTTCTATCAGAAAAGAGTTTTGAATCTTCAAATTTCTTCTGTATCTATTGCAATCTCCTATGGTCATTCATGTTTTATTTTATTTATGTCATGAATGTATTATGCAAATTTCATATGTTAATGCAACCTTTCATATTTGGGAAAATCCCACTTTCGCATATTGCATAATATTTTTATATGTGACTACATGACTTCCATTGGTCGATGAATGTATGCTTCCAGTACCTTATTTTGGATATTATAGCTTTGCAATATAATTTGAAAGCAGAAAGTGTGATTTCTGCAGCTTTGTTCTTTTTTTCCAATTTTTTTGTCTCTTTAGGATCTTTCATGCTTCCATAAAAATTTTAGGATTGGGTCAGGTGCAGTGGCATGTACCTATAATCCCAGCGGCTGGGGAGGTGGAGGCAGGAAGATCCCAAGTTTGAGACCAGAGGTAGTCTGCGCAATTTAGCGAGATCCTGTCTCAAAAATTTTTTTTAAAAAAGGGACTGGGCATGCAGCTCAGTGGTCCAGCACTTGCAAAGCATGCAAGACTCTGTCTCAAAAAATTTTTTTAAAAAATGGGCTGGGCATACTGCTCAGTGGTCCAGCACTTGCTAAGCATGCAAACCCAAGGTCCTGGGTTCAACCCCCAGTACCACAAATTAAATAAATAAATAAATAAATAAATAAATAAATAAATAAAATTTAGGATTGCTTTTTGTTATTTCTGTTAAAATACCTGCAGAATATTGACAGTGATTGCGTTGCATCCATAGATTGTGTTGGGTAGTATGGATATTTTAAAAATACTCTTCCAATTCATGAATATGAGATATGTTTCCATTTATTTGACATCCTTCAATTCCTTTAACTAATGTTTCATAGCTTTAGTATAGAGATGTTGTTAATATATCTCTAGCCCTTTGATTTCTTTCTCTAGTCTGATTGCCTTGGTGAGGACTTCCATCAACATGTTAAATAAGATAGGAGAGAGTGGGCATCCTTATCTTGTTCCAGATCTTAGAGGAAATGATTTCAATTTTTCTTCATTTAGTGTAATGTTACTTGTAGATCTGTCATAGATGATTTTTATCGTGTGAATATTTTCCTGTTATGCCTATCTTCCCCAGGGTTTTTATTATGAAAAGGCATTGCACTTTGTCAAAGGCCTCTTCTGCATCAATGGAGATGATCATGTGATTTTTGTATGCGAACCTCTTGATATGCTGGATTACATTGATAGATTTTTATATGTTAAACCAGCCTTACGTCTGTGGAATAAAACCCACTTGGTCATGGTGAACAATCTTTTTAATATGTTGCTGAATTTGGTTTGGCAGGATTTTGTTAAGGATTTTTGTTTCTACGTTCATAAAGGAAATGGGTCTGTAATTCTCTATTTTATATGTATCCTTTCCTGGATTAGGTATCAAGGTGATTGTAGCTTCATAGAATGAGTTTTGGAGTGTTCCTTCCTTTTCTACTTTTTGAAATAACTTGAGTAAGACAGGTATTAATTTTTCTTTGAAAGTTGGGTAGAATTCTGCTATGAACCCATCAGGTCCTGGGCTCTTTGTTGGGAGACTTTTTATTACCTTTTCTATTTCAGCATATGTAATGGGTTTGTTTAGGTCACTTATGTCCTCCAGGGTTAATTTTGGTAAATCAGATGTGCTAATAAATTTATCCATTTCTTCGGTATTTTTGTATTTTTGGGAATACCATTTCTCATAGTATTTCCTAATGATTTTCTGTATTTCATTGTAGTCAGTGGTTATGATCCCTTTTCCATCTCTAATTTTCATTGGCTTTTTCTTTTTTCTTTTTGGTGAGGTTGGCCAAGGGCGTGTCTATTTTATTAATCTTTTCAAAGAACAATCCCTTAGTTTCATTAATTCTTTGAATTATCTTTTTAGTGTCTAATTGAGATACCTCTGCCTTGATCTTGGTAATTTCTTTCTGAGTGCTCCCTTTAGGATTGATTTGTTGTTGGCTTTCTAGTGTCTTGAGATGTGTCATTAGGCCATTTGTTTGGCTGTTCCCTACCTTATTGATGAAGGCACTTAATGCTATACACTTCCCTCTTAGAGTTGCCTTTGCTGTATCCCATATGTTTTGGTATGATGTGTTCTCATTATCATTTGGTTGCAGGAATTTTTAAATTTCTGTTTTAATTTCTTCAATAACCTATTGATCATTCACTAGTGTATTATTTAGTCTCCACGAATTTATAAAATTTCTGGAATTATTCTTGTTTTTGAGTTTTGATTTTATTCCATTGTGGTCCCTGACAAGGTACAGGGGATAATTTCTACTTTTTTGTACTTATTGAGGGAATTCTTATATAGTAAAATATGGCCTATCTTGGAGAAGTTTCCATGTGGAGCTGAGAAGAATGTGTATTCTTCATCATATGGATGGAATATTCTGTAGATATCTGTGAGTTCCATTTGGTGTAGGGTGCAGATTAAGCTTGTTTGTCTGTTGATTTTCTGTTTTGATAACCTGTCTCTTGGCAAAAGTGAGATATTAGGGTCTCCCATAATTATTTTGTCCAGACCAATGTAGTCCTTTATTTCCCTTAATATTTGTTTTATGAAGCTAGGTGCCCCTGTATTTTGAGAGTATATATTCAGTAGTGTCATTGGTTCATGGTTGATTGTTCCTTTTAGTAATATGTAGTGTCCTTCATTATCTCTTCTAATTAGTTTTGGATTAAAGGTTAATCCACTTGATATTAGTATTGTGACACCCGCTTTTTGTTTTGTTTGGTTTTCCTCCTGCGTGGTGTATGGCTTTTCAGCTCTCAATTCTCAATATATTGCAGTCTTTGTGGGTTAGGTGAGTCTCTTGAATGGCGCATAGTGAGGGTTTATGTTTTTTCATCCAATTAGCCAGTCTCTCTCTCTTAATTGGTGAGTTAAGACCATTTACATTAATAGTAGGGGCTAGGATTTAGCTCAGTTGGTAGAGCGCTGCGCTGCAGTCTCTGAGGTCCCGAGTTCAATTCCCAGCACCACAAAAATGGGAGAAGGGCCTGGCAATCCACTCCCAAGGCAATCCTGAAACAGTCAGCCATTGAAAACCCTGTGAGGGTCACTATGAGTTGGATACGGACTCGACGGCACCTCATCCTCAACATTAATAGTAATTATTGAGAATTGTCTATTTTTATGTATACAGTCATTACTTGTTACTGTTTTTTGATTCATCCTTACTTTATTGCATTCTTGACTTCCACTTAACTGTTCAATTCTTTCTTCTATGTTGTTATGGTTAGGTGCCATCAAGTTGTGTCCAACTCATAATGATCCACATAGGGTTTTCAGTGGCTGGTTGTTTCAGGATTGCCCTGGGAATGGATTGCCACGTCATTCTCCCATTTTTGCAATGCTGGGAATTGAACTCAGGACCTCAGAGACTGCAGAGCAGTGCTCTACTGACTGAGATAAATTCCAGCCTGATCTTCTATGTAGTGTTGTCTTGTCTCACTTGGATGTGGTAACTGATTGAGGATCTTTTGTAAAGCTGATTTGGTGGTTGCAAATCACTTGAATGTGTCAATACCATGGAATGTGTTATACTCCTCATCTATTTTCAAAGACAACTTTGCTGAGTATTGTATTCTTGGTTGGAAGTTGTTCTTTTTCAGAATGTGAATTATATGTGTCCAGCTTTCTAGCTTTCAATGTTGATGTGAAAAAGTCTACAGTTATTTTAATGGGTTTTCCTTGAATGTTAGTTGGGGTTTTTCACTGGTTGCTTTCAAAATTGCTTCCATGGTGTCCAATGAAAGCCTTTGTATGATAACATGCAATGGGGAGCATCAGTTTTCATCTACTCTGCATGGGGTCCTGAATTGTGTAAGTATACAGATCCTGGATTATCTCTGAAAAATTTTCCTTGATGATGTCATAAAATAAATTTCCTTATCCTCTGCTGGGCTTGGATTTAGCTCAGTTGGTAGAACACTGCTATGCAGTCTCTGAGGTCCCAGGTTCAATTCCCAGCAATGCAAAAATGGGAAAAGGACATGGCAATCCACTCCAGAGGCAATCCTGAAACAATCAGCCAATGAAAACCTTATGAATATCACTAAGAGACCCTTACCACTGGGTCAATATGCAACTTCACAATAGATGGAGAGAAGATTGAGGTTGTCCAAGATTTTGCTTTGTGTGGCTCTGTAATCAACACCCGTGGAAGCAGCAGTCAAGACTTCAAAAGATGCACTGCCCTAGGAAAAGCTGTGGCAAAAGATCTCTTTAGAGTATTGAAAAGTAAAGATGTCACATTGAAGACAAAGGTGTGCCTGACTCATGCCATGGTATTTATGGTCACATCATATAGTTGTGAAAGCTGGGCATTGAACAAGGGAGACAGAAAAAGAATTGATGCTTTTGAGTTATGGTGCTGGAGAATGTCTATTGAGTATACCCTGGACTGCCAAAAGAACCAACAGATCTGTCCTAGAAGAAGTGCAACCAGAGTGCTCCTTGGAAGCAAGAATGGCCAGACTGTGTCTTACATATTTCGGATATGTAGTCAGGGGAGATCAATCCCTGGAGAAAGACATCATGTTTGGGAGAGTGGCAGGCAATGAAAAAAAAGGAAAACCCTCCACCAGATGGATTGATACAGTGTCTGCAACAATGGGTTAAAATATAAATAAGGTCGTCTGCCTGGCACAGAATTGTGAAGTGTTTCAATCTGCTCTACATAAGGTCTTTATGAGTTGGACTAGACTCAATGGCACCTAACAACAACAAAAGTCTTCTGTTGGACCTTTCTTCTCCTTCAGGGACATCCTGAATTCTTAAGTTTCATTTTTTCATTCTGTCTTAGGCTTTTTAGAAATCTGTCTTATATCGTTTCATTGCCAGGTCCATTTCCACTCATGATGGGTAGACTGAGTCCCCACATGAGGAAGGGTACCTTTAAAAGGCATCAGAGGGAAAATCCACCGAGAGGGGAAAAAGTACCTCAATGCCTTTGACGGGAAAGTCCACCGACAGGGGAAGAGTACCTCAAAAAAGGGTCTCTTCATGGAAAGGGACTTGGAATCTTGCCTTTTCTTTTTCCTAAATTTGAATTGGTCACTGTTTTCTTCATATAGTAAATTTATGGGAATTACTAATGAAAAACAAGTAATAAGTGTAAATATATAATCTTCTGACTCCCTGAGCAGTGCTCATTCAGATTGGGAGCTAAAAAAGCCTCCCTAGCAGACTTACAGTAAAAGAATTCTTAAATGACTTCCAACAGCTTAAACTCCTTGAATTAACACAAACCAAAGTTTCTATACTAATGGCCCTCCAGCAAGTAAAACAATCTGATAAGGCAGAACATCCATCCTAACAAGCAAAACAATCTGGTAAGTCAGAACATCCATCCCAGTAAGTAAAACATTCTGATAAGATAGAAACTCCCATTTTTCTTATTGTGAACTTAACAGGGTGACACATTTACTATAGTTTAGCTGCCCCTAGTCCCCAGATTAGTATAGAGTGATTTACAATAGTTAAACTACCCCTAGCTCTCACATAAGTTCAGAGTAGTTTATAGTAGTTAAATTGCCTCTAGTTCCCACTAAAAATAGAGTAATCAGTAACTTAGACATAGAACATAAACATAGTCGTAGATGCTTGGGTCATCTTAGTTCAAAATAAACACAATTTGTCTCTAAGTTATCTCTTACTCTGATCACCAGGTAACACTTTTGTGATAATCTAATGTAATGATTATTAACAAAACCTTGTTGTAATCCATCAATGCTGCCAATTCCCTTTGTCCTTTTTCTGACCTTCCATATGGTTTAGTGAATTGTAGTTTCTGTATATAAGGCTGAGCTATTTGGGAAATAAACGGAACAGATTCACACTGCCTCCGAGCTGCTGTGTCTGCTGTTACCCAGCCGCTGACGCCTCACCTGCCTTCGGGAGACCCTACATTTAATCTAGGCTACAGAAGGGCTGTGGCATTTCATCATATTTTCCAACTGGGATTGTGTGTACTTAGTATCTTGTATTCACTCCTCCAAATCTGACATGTGCTGTTTAGCCTTGGCAAGTCTCGTTGATGAGGATTCTGTTGCAGAGTTTAATTCATTGAGCTTGCCTTGCATGTCAAGGATTTCT
>VMDO01017731.1:0-44169 GCA_007922755.1 Pedetes capensis
TTGACACAGTGTCTGCAACAATGGTCTTAAACAGAAAATTTTCTTCAGACTTACTTCATATGATTCAGAGAAAATTTTATGATAAAGATGCTGGCGATGAGTTGTGTGAAAAATGGTGGGTGAGCATTAATATTCTGCACTCATGTTGCCTGCTGCCTGCTATATGCTAGGCAATTAATCATCCATCTACAGTCCCCAGTGTACAGTTCATACTTTATGACAATTTGTGTGGAATAGAAAGAACAACATAGATTCAGAGAAAAAGATGAAGGGTTCCAGGAAGAATAATTAATTCTTTGCCCTTCTTTCTATACTGTCCACTTGAAGAAAACAAGTAGAGTTTACCATTGGACATAACAGAGAATGAACTAGAAAAAGTCACTAGGATATATTCCAAGAAATATATATTCCAATGTTATTCTCTGACAACCATAAATTCATGGTGAGGGACTAGTTAGTGATGGTTTCAATCTAGCATTTCCCTTTTGCAAAATATAAGAAGATATTTAAGAGACTTCAATGAATAATGACACATTAATTTTCAGGGAAAAGTGTGACAAAAGGAAAGAAGGAAAGGAGACCCTGCAGCTTATGCCTTGACCAAACCTTCAGTGCTTCTATCAATGAAGAAGGAGAGGCTGGTGACTGGAGAGGGTAGGAGGAATCAGAATCTTGTTTTCTAATTTCATTTCAAAATGAAAGCATCTGATATACTTTAAAAGGTGTAAAATAGTTTATTTCATGTATCTTTCACCAAGTATGGCTTAAATCCTTTAACCAAGCTTCGGTAGAAAAGCCTATCATTTCAAATTTCACTACAAGTCTGTCTTGACTAGTAGAATTGGCCTTAGGTTTAACTTCAATAATCCTTTACAAACCCAATTTCTTGTGTGTAAAGTTAGATCCTTAGAACACATATCCACATGCCTAGTATTTAGTTCTCTTATGCACATAGCATTACTTTGAAGGATTTAATTAATACTATAAATATAATGTTTATTGCTTATAAGTGTTGTCCCTGGTTATATTCAGGAAACTTTGATTTTGGAAAGAGTTCCACCATTCCTAACTTAAGGATAGCTGACTGTACCGAAACTACTTGTAAACACTAGGAATTATATGGTATACCTGCTTTCCATAGGGAATCTGAAATGTTAGTATTTGGTAGGTAGAGGGGTCCTATATGATCACTTGCCAACAGGAGCCTGTGCATGGAGTGTCTAATCATGTTTCTTTTTTTATTGGAAATTTTTAATGTACAACCTAATGTGATTCATTCTGACATGCATTTCATTGTGACATTTCCATATATGCTTTTCATTGCACATTGCACAGATAACTTCCCCCTTACCCCCTTGTGCATCTCCTCCCCTCTCTCACCCCCCCCATACCAAAGGCCTCTCCTCTATTTGCATGTCTTCTTCTGGAATTATTTTTACATATACCCTTTCATCCCAATTATGATTTAAGTCCCAATTTTTTTCTATAGTGATCTTTTTACATTATCCATAGTATTACATGAATAATCTAGCCCATTTGTATTATTACCATTCTTTGGTATTGTTGGTATTATTATAGTTATTTCCCAAACCATTAAACTTGGGCTATTTACTTTAAGGTCACCCTCTCTCTCATTCCTCACTCCTCCTTTTCCCTCCTCCCACTCCTATCTTCTCCCATCATCACTTCCTTTTGCTAGATCCCTCCCTCCTTCCTTCCACTCCCTGAATTTTTCCTTCTCCATTGAGTTGACTTTAGCTTTTTACTATGTTCCAATTTATGTATCAGATTTTTTCCTTCTTTTAAATTTGATTCAGCTCCTACATATGAGTGAGAACATGTAGTGTATCTCTTTTTGGGCTTGTGTTTGTTCACTTAAAATAATTTTCTCCAATTCTGTCCATTTTGCTGCAAATGATGTTATTTCCTTTTTATTTATTTTTTTTTGATTGCTGAGTAGTGTTCCATTGTGTATATGTGTCACAGTTTTTTATGCACTCTTCTGTTGATGGGCACTTTGGTTGATTCCATATCCTTGCTATTGTGAAAAGTGCTGCATTGAACATGGAGATGCAAGTGTCACTGGTATGATGACTCATTTCCCTTTGGGTATATTCCCGATAGTATTATAGCTGGATCATAAGGTAGATCTATTGTTAGTTTTTTAAGGTACCTTCCGTATTTATTTCCAAAGTGGTTGGACTAATTTATAGCTCCACCAGAAGTGTAAAAGTGTTCCCTTTGTTCTACAGCCTCACCAACATTTGTTGTTATTTGTTTTATTGATTTTGGCCATTCTTACTGGTGTAAGGTAGAATCTCAGGGTTATTTTAATTTGCATTTCCCTCATGGCTACGTATATTGAGCAAATTTATGTGCTTCATACCTTTATGGGCCTCTTCATTTGAGAACAGTCTGTTTAGTTCCTTTGCCCATTTGTGTATTGGGTTATTTGTCTTCTTGGATATTATTTTCTTGAATTCTTTATAAATTCTGGTAATTAGACCTCTATCAGATGTATAGGATGTGATGATTTTTTCCCATTCAGTGGGGATTTCCTTGACTCTCTTGAGTGTTTTCTTTGCTGAACAGAAGCTTTTCAATTTCATGTCATCCCATTTATCTATTCTTGTTGCAATTTCTTCAGCAATTGGAGTCCTATTCAGGAAATACTTTCCTATGCCTATATGTTGTAGCATATTGCCTATCCTATCTTCTATTAATTTTAAAGTTTCTGGTTTTATGTTGAGGTCGTTTATCCATTTTGAGTTAACTCTCCTGCATATTGAGAGATGCAGGTTGGTTTTTATTTTTCTGCAAGCAGATATCCATGTTTCCCAGCACCATTTATTGAAAAAGCCATCTTTTTTCCAATTTACTTGCTTTGTCCCTTTGTCAAAAACCAGGTGGCTGTGGGTGTGTTGAGGTATTCGTGGATCTTCTATTCTGTTCCACTGGTCTTCAGACCTATTTTTGTGCCAGTACAAAGCTGTTCTTGCTAGCACTGCCCTGTAGTATAGATTAAAGTCAGGGATTGTGATTCTACCTGCACTACTTTTGCAACTTAAGAGTGTTTTGGCTCTACATGGTTTTTTGTGATTCCATATGAATTTTTGGATCATTTTTTCTATTTCTGCAAAGTCTGTCATTGGGATTTTATTGGGGATTGCATTAAATCTCTAGGTTTCTTTTGGTAGGATAGCCATTTTTACTATATTGATTCTCCCAATCCAGGAGCAGGGAAGGCCCTTCTACTTTTTAGTATCCTCTTCAATTTCCTTCTTTTCCTGTTTTGAAATTTTCTTTGTAGGGGAATATAGAGTCTTTGGTTAGATTGATTGCAAGGTATTTAATTTTCTGCTGGGCTATCATGAAAGGTATTGTATCTGTAATTTCCTTCTCTTCCTGCTTACAATTGGTGTAAAGGAAAGCTAATGATGTTTGTGTGTTAATTTTATATCCTGCCACTTTGCAGGAGTTGATTAGATCTGAAAGTTATCTGGATGAGGTTTTGGGTCCCTTAGATAAAGTATCATGTCATCCACAAATAATGATAGTTTGACCTCTCCATTGCCAGTCTGTATCCCTTTGATTTTTTCTCTAGTCTGATTGCCCTGATGAGGACTTCAATCACAATACTAAATAGAATAGGAGAGAGTGGATATCTGTGTTCCAGATCTTAGAGGAAATGGTTTAAGTTTTTCTCCATTTAATATAATGTTGGCTGTAGGTCTGTCATAGATGACTTTTTTGATGTTAAGTTATTTGCCTGTTTTGCATATCTTCTTCAGGGTTTTTATCATGAAAAGATTTGGCCCTTTGTCAAAGGCCTCTTCAGCGTCAATTGAGATTATTGTGTAAATTTTTGTTTTCAAGTCTCTTGCTATGTTAAATTACATTAATTGATTTCTGTATGTTGAACCAGTCTTGCATCTGTGGAATAAATCACACTTAGTCAGGTGAACAATCTTTTTAATATTTTGCTGGATTCAGCTTGCCAGGATTTTGTTAAGGATTTTTGCATCTATCTTCATAAGGGAAATGGGTCTATAATTTTCTATGTTAGATGAATCTTTTCCTGGTTTAAGTATCAGGGTGATGGCAGCTTCATAGAATGAGTTTGGAAGTGTTCCCTCCTTTTCTAAGTTTTGAAATAACTTGAGGAAGACAGGTATTATATCTTCTTTGAAAGTTTGGTAACATTCTGCTGTGAACACATCAAGCCCTGGGCTCTTCTTTGGTGGGATACTTTTTATTTCCTTTTCTATTTTACCATATGTAATGGGCTTGTTTAGGTCAGTTATGTCTTCTGGAGTTAATTTTGGTAAATCATATGTGTTAATAAATTTATCAGTTACTTCTGTATTTTCATATTTTGGGGAATACAGTCTCTCAAATTAATCCCTGATGATTTTCTATATTTCCTTGTAGTCAGTGGTTATGGTCCCATTTTCATTTCTTATATTTATTATGTTGGCTTTTTCCTTTTCTTTTTGATGAGATTGGCCAGGGTAGTGTCTATTTTATTAATATTTCAAAGAACTAGCTCTTAGTCTCATTAATTTTTTGAATTATCTTCTTAGATTCCAATTGAGATACTTCTGCCTTTATCTTGGTAATTTCTTTCTGGATGCTCCTTTTAGGGTTGATTTGTTGTTGATTTTCTATCATCTTAAAGTGTGTCATTAGGTCATTTATTTGGCTTTTCTTTACCCTTTGAGGAAGGTCCTAATGCTATAAACTTCCCTCTTAAAACTGCCTTTGCTGTATGCCATATGTTTTGGTAGGATGTGTTTTCATCATCATTTGATTGCAGGAATTTTTTACTTTCTGTTTTGATTTCTTCAGAAACCCATTGGTCATTCAGCAGTATATTATTTAGTCTCCGTGAGCTTGTAAAATTTCTGGAATTATTCTTGCATTTAAGTTCCAATTTTATTCCATTGTGGTCTGATATGGTACAGGGGACAATCTATACTCTTTTGTATTTATTCAGGGAATTCTTATGGACTAGCATATGGTCTATCTTAGAAAACATTCCATGTCAAGCTGAGAAGAATGTCTATTCCTCATCATATGGCTGGAATATTCTTTATATATCTGTGAGATCCAATTGGTTTAGGATGAAGATTAGGCTCGTCATTTCTCTGTTAATTTTCTGTTTTGATGACCTATCTTTTGGCATAAGTGGGGTATAGAAGTCTCCATAATTATTGTGTTTGGTCCAATAATGTTCTTTATGCCCCATAAAGTTTGTGTTAAAGCTAGATGCCCCAGTATTGGAAGAGTATGTATTTAGTAGTGTTATTGGTTCCTGGTTGCTTGTTCCTTTTAGTAATATGTAGTGTCCTTTATCTCTTCTAATTAGTTTTGGATTGAAAGCTAATCTGATATTAGAATTGTAACACCTGCTTTTTTTTGTTGTTGCTCATACATTGTTTTTCAGCCCTTCATTCTCAATTTATTGCAGTCTTTGTGAGTTACATGAGTTTCTTGAGCACTACATATTGAAGGTTCATATTTCTTTATCCAATTAGCCAGTCTCTCTCTCTCTTAATTGGTGAGTTAAGACTATTTACATTAATAGTGATTATTGAGAAGTGTCTATTGTTATGCATCCAATAGTTACATGTTGCTGTTTTTTGATTCATGGTTGCTTTATTACTTTCTTGGTTTTCAATCATGTCAGCTGTTCAATTCTTTGATCTTCTATGTAGGGTTGTTTTATCTCACCTGAATGTGGTAACTGATTTAGGATCCTCTGTAAAGCTGGTTTGGTGTTTGCAAATCATTTGAATATGTCAATATCAAGGAATGTATTATGATCCTCATCTATTTTCAAAGATAACTTTGGTGGATATTGTATTCTTGGTAGGATATTGTTCTTTTTGAGGACGTGAATTATCTGTGTCCAGGCCTTTCTAGCTTTCAATGTTGACATGAAGAAGTCTGCAGTTATTTTAATGGGTTTTTCTTTAAATGTTAGTTGGGGTTCTTCCATGGCTCCTTTCAAAATTGCTTCTCTGGTGTCTAACATAAGCTTTCATGTTATGGTATGTTGTGGGGAGTATCTGTTTTATTCTACTCTGGGTGGAGTCCTGAATGTTTCGGTTATGTATGTATCCAGATCGTGGATTATCTCTGGAAAATTTTCCTTGAGGATGTCATAAACTAGATTTCTGAATCGTCTGGTGGACCTTTCTTCTCCTTCAGGAACAACCTGAAGTCTTAAGTTTCATTTTTTCACTCTGTCTGAGGCTACTTGGAAATCATTTTTAAATTCCCTGGGTTGGATTCTCTTGGTGATCTCCTATTTGGGTAATGGTGAAACAACTGCTGCGTTTTGTCTACTTCTCCACATTGGATTGTGATCTCATTGTCCCCCTGGTTCTATCTGCTGTCTGTGCAGTCCATGTGCAGAAGGAATTGTTGGTGAGTTTCCTAAGGGCTCAGCTCTGTCCAGCTATTAATTTTCTCTTCCTACCTAATCGAATCTCCACCTTTCTGGTAGTACACTCACTCTGAACTTCTATGCTGATACCTCCCTATTTAAACTTTCTCTGAAGTTGGTGCTAATTTCCTAACCTGCAGGCCCTTTCTCTTTTAATATTTATATATTATACTACCTCTTATCTAACTTATTACTCTGACTAGTCAATGTGTATTCTAAATTATTTTTTAAGTGATCCTTTTACTCTGGGTCAGAAGGCATGTATTATTTGTCCACCATCTTTCCCTTTCCTATACCTCTAATCATTTTTCTGTATACAAACATTTCACATCAACTGTCAGGTTTTCATTGTGGAAGAAAAGTCATGTTCTGTGTTATTCCCTAGGGAAGGACTCAGAGATTGTGCTTGATTCATTCGTCACTTGTAACTGCACCATTTCCTTCTGTTGATCTTTCCATGTTTCTGAATAATGTAAAAGAAATCATATCAATAATTACAACTGTATATTGAGATTGGTAATTTAACAAGGCTCTGTCTCAAAATAAAAAATTAGCTGAGGGTGCCGCTCAGTGGTAGAGTTTCAAAGTACGTGCAAGGCATGGGTTAAACTCCCAAATACCATGAGAGAGAGAGAGAGAGAAAGACAGAGACAGAGACAGAGGAGAGAAATAAATGCTGTTTATTCTCTAAGTTTGGTTTTCATTTGAAACATTTCAAAATATTAACTATATTAAATTTAAAAATTATAAAGCTATGAAAGTTGGATGAATATATTATTATTATATGTTCATGAAAACTTCACCCATCAATTATTTCTTTTATTTCTTGCCTCAATTGGGCCTCAGGAATTTATTTGCCTACTTTTGGTCATTTCTCCGTACATTGCTCAGAGGAAAACTCCTCAAAATGGGTTTTAATACATTGACTAGAGAAATTGTCTAACAGGACATTGGAGAGCCAGGCATGGTGGTACATGCCTGTCAACCTAGCACTGGGGAGGCTGAGGCAAGAGAATCTCCATGAATTTGAGGCCAGCCTGGTCTATATAGAGAGTTCCAAGATAGTACTGGGGAGGCTGAGGCAGGAGAATCTCCATGAATTTCAGGCCAGCCTGGTCTACATAGAGAGTTCCAAGATAGCATGGGCTGCACAGTGAAATACTGTCCAAAACCACCACCACTCCCCCAAAAGGAGACATCATACTAGACAAAACTGATACAATTGTAGCCAACTTAAATGGCCCCACTACCTACCAAGGTCAGTGCTCTTACTGGACATCCTGTAGTTGTCCAATGACACGCAGCATCAGTTATTGGATAAAGTAAGTGAAAGTATTCTTTTCGTCAGCAGAATATACTTATCCAAGAGTATTGGCCAGTGTTTGTCAAGCTGAGACATGATCTACTCCCTACACCTCAGTCCCTCCACATCTTAGTCCTTGGGACCCTTGCAGGCTGATTTCCATCTCACCTCTCTGCAAGCCCTTCCACAAGGACACCTCATTACCCAGTTTTCTGGAGCTCTGATCCCTGAGCTGCCATATCAGAGCCCTGGGGTTCTCGATCACCCTTCCCATTTGTCTCAGCTTCCAGATCTCATGCAGAATATTTTCTTCTAGCTTGAATGGTATAAAAACACTAACAGATGGATACTGCTAACTTCTACTTCTCTAAAACTTGATAATTCTATGCCCCCCAAAAAAATGTTTATCCTCTCCAACTTCTAGCACACATATTTCCAGCCAAATTATTTTTGCATCCTAATAGGTTACAACATTCAAAGAGTACAGACAAGAGTAGATACATGTTGAGGGAAAAGGCATTTTATTTCTTTTCAGAAAGAGACCAAAATGTGGTGTTGTTGCTTCCTGAGATATAGACTTAGCTCCAGATTTGTGTGAATTGTGAAGCAATGTACACTAGAGATGACGTGTCCAGTCACCAGAATCTGAGACATGTTCCAAGTCACTATCCAGGTGCAGGGGCTTCTACCAGAAGTCATGGCAAAGGCTCGATGTTAATATTCATCAGACAGTGGGAAATTAGGGTGGCCAGCAAATCTAAAACGGCAAAGAATAATGCATAGTGGATTTGATTACTCTGTTTCCAGTAGAAGTCATTTCTGTGAAGCTATCATTAGAGTGAAAGTTTAAATTCTTATTTTCTGGTGAAGTTCAAAATCTTCATTTGTTACTTTCATAATCATGACTTCAAAAAGATTTTTAAAAAACAATTGAATTGTTCAAGTTATGTTCCTTTCCCTGGGCTTTATGCAAAAAATACAGAGTCAAATATTTAAGATCACATCTGTCGAAAAAGCAAAGAGATAGCCAATCTTCCTCGCTATAAATTCTCAATGAAGGCAGAAACTGATGGGCCTCATTTTGAAAAGAGACAAGTCCAGCTACATACGCTTAACTAATAAATGCTTTTAAGAGATACAGATTGCAGGTAGCAATTTCATTTCTGTTTTCATAACTGATTATTTACTAACTGCTTACCACGTAGAACATATAGTACTAGATTGACAAATACAAAGAACATGGTATATGAAGTAAACCCCTACATTCAAGGATTTTATTTTACAAGAACTCCATACCATAATAGACACATAAACTATAATGGGATAAAAATGATTATTTGTTAAAATTTTAATAGGAATGTACATTAAGTAATTTGTCTTCTGTATCTTTGCATTATGTTAAGACTTTATTCTTCATTTTTCTTTATACCAGTGCAAATATTAACAATCTTAAAAATATAACTTGTAATTTTTGATCGTGTGCAATTTTGTATTATGCTTATCAATTTTCAAACATTAAGACATTCAGTTACATTTTATATTTATATTCCTTTCTTTCCCTCTCTTATATTTCCTACCTCATATATATATATATATATATATATATATATATATGCACACACACATACACACACGTATATATCATGAAGGAAGACTAAAGTTTCATATTGCCAATAAATCCTTGAAAACAATGTGGCTTTTTCTGGTACACTATTCCCCTTAATGGAAAAAGGACATGGCCATCCCTTCCTGAGGCAATCCTGAAACAATCAGCCATTGAAAACCCTACGAGAGTACCTATGAGTTGGACACAACTAAATGGCACCTAACAACAACAACATTCCACTTAGGTTTTTAGCTTCCTTATTATAACTTTATCCTCTTTGTTGTGATCTCTGTATTGCAGAAAATCAATACCAAGTATTCTATGGACCACATCATGTCAGCCATTCTCAGGACAATACAGTATTTAGGCCCTGAAAAAACATGTATTAGAAAGGAAGTGAAACTATCAAAGACATTAAGTTGCTTGAATCTAAGGAATCATTTCATATGGAGGACATGATTTGGACCACAGAGTTGGCAACCATAACATTACTGTAACAAGCAATTAAAAACATGTTGGAGTTGGGGAAGATGATCTGTAGTTGACTTGGTGAATATTTTAATAAGCTGATTGAAATACTCAGTGTGTATACACAGGATGCATGTGAAAATCAGAGACCTACATGGAAGGTGTGAATTCACAATGATATTGGCTGCTCTAGCACATTCCATGAAATCTATGAAGTGGTATATTGTAGCAGGTCAGTGCCCCTGGATCTATTGACTTTATTGCTGTGTCAAAGAACAGAACTCTTAGAGAAACTAGGATGAGAATTCTAGAAAGCTCTGGTTTCATTCCTGAATCAAAATAGTCTTTGCCTTCCTAACTTATATTGAGGAAAATTTTTAACGTCCATATTATATTTGTCCTCAAAAAAAGGAGAAAGATGTATTAACCAAAGCTACTTACCCAGAAAAAGCAATATATCGACAATTTCTGTTAAGGCCATCTAGGACTTTCATGTCCTCAGAAGACAACTGGAACTGAAAAACCTATCACACAGGTTGAAAAGGTTTTATTATTATTTAGACTGCATATTTGCCAATCTGGAAATTCAAAATGAATCAGACTGAACGGTGTTCAAACAATTCTTGAAATCTCTGACAAACTCCAAAAGACATTAAGGAAAACACTCAAGTGAGTAATGAGTACCAGTTGAAAAATGAATAGAAATTCATTCCTATATATACTATATTGCAACCACACAACATTACAGACAGAAGGAGATTTGAAGAAGCCAAAGAAGAAATAAAGCTGACCTGATTCAGAGGATAGTATCATGTTCTCAGAGCATCTAGAAAAATCTAGAGCCAAATTTTTGAAATATGTAACACAATTCAGTATTTTTCATGGATATAGTTTTATTTCTATATCCCAATAGTGAACAAATCAGAATGTGAAAATGTCATTTTCAGTATAATTTCAAGCAGGAATTCTAAAATTTCTAAGTATGTCTTACTTGAAGGACCCAAGAAATGGCTGGAAGTTCTCATTATATAAATTTGTGCCAATTTAATGATCAAAAAGATGGCCTCTAATTGCTAGCATATTGAAAGAAATGAATCCATAATTTCCTAGTGGTACTTTCAAATAGTGATGCAGAGAAAGAATGACAGAGATAGAATAAAAAAAAGTCAACAATATAACAATTGAAGAATTTAGATAACATTTATCACACAATTCCTTTAAGTTTTCTGTACATTTGAAACAGAATGTACCAAACACAAAACAAATTCCTTAGCATGAAAGTCATAGAATTTAGTGCAGTATGAAATGGACTGCCTTAAGAACTGGAAATTTACATCAAAATCATAAATCAGAAACCTCAGTATTGTCAAAAAACCAATAGTCCTCAAAATAATGAACAATTTCAGTATAATGTCAAACAAATATTTAAATATTTATTCTAGGTGGGAATTAGTAAATTGATTCTAAATTTTATATAAAGATGCATCTGTAAAGAATAACCAAGATATTTTTAAATAAGAGTGGGAGTTAGAATAATTATCATCCTGGACAGCAAGACTCACTTTCTAACATATTCAAAATAGTAGACAAAAGTGAATACAGTGCCAGGCTTGGTGGCACATGCCTATAAATACCAGCAGCTCAGAAACCATAGGCTCAGTATAGCTCAGAGGTAGACTCCTTGCAAAATATGTGCAAGGATTTCATTGGGTTGAATCCCCTTGTGAAAAAATATAAATATGTTAATTGACAATGGGAATGAGGACAAAAATGCACTCACTGATAGGAATTTCTCTTATCCATTGAAAAATTATATGTATATTTGAGTCTGTACTGCCTTAAGAGCAATTACTATTGAACTTAAGGCCACAGTGGGACAAAAACTACAACACTTTGGAAGATAATGTAGAAAACATTGACGTGTTCTGCATAGGGAAATAGGACACTCATCAACTATAAAGGAAAATCAGGAAGAATTTGAATATATTAAGAGAAAAAAATCCTGCTTATGACACTATTTAATACAAAAAATGAAAAAAAATAATATAGATCTTGGAAGAAGATATTTCAAAAAAATACATCAGAATCTGAGACCAGTGAATGTTCAGAATAGAAAGATGTAATAGACTGTACAAATGACTTCTAATATTTCACATTTCCCAATCTCCACAATCTTTGTTTTATGAATTCATAGCTTCTTCCACCTTTTCAACACCCTTTAAGACTTCTTTGGACTATAATGTCCATAGCCAATAGAATATCCCAGAAGTGATGGTGTGCCCTGATCTCAGAATAGACATAAAAAGGCTTTCCAAGTATTCAGTCACTAGCTTAGAATTCCACAATGTGATGAGGTGAAACCTGGTCTGGCCTGCTGAAAGATGAAGAGGAGAAAGCCCAGCCTTGAACAGAAGAACTTGACTGAGATCAGGTGAACCAGGACAAATTTTAAAACCATAGAATTTTGTGTAATTCCATTTGTCTATTCTTGTTACAATTTCCTGATCAATTGGAGTCTTATAGGATTACATGAAATCAAATGCTTCTGTAAAGTAAAGGAAACAATCAACAGAGTTATGGAAGAGCCCACTGACTGGGACAAAATCTTCACACGCTACACATCAGACAGAGGACTAATTTCAAGAATTTACAAAGAACTTAAGAAAGTAATTCCCAAGGCCACACATAATCCAATGCACAAGTCGGCAACGGACCTCAACAGAGAGTTCTCAAATGGAGAAGTTCATAAGGCCATCAAACACATGAAAAAATGCTCAGTATCCCTAGACTTTAGGGAAATGCAAACCAAAACAACTCTGAGATTCCACCTAACTCCATTAACATGGCCAAGATCAGCAAAACAAATAAATGCTGGCAAGGTTGTGGAGAAAAAGGAATCCTCTTACACTGTTGGTGCGACAGTAAATTGGTTCAACCACTCTGGAAATCAATATGGATATACCTCAGAAAATGAAAAATAGAACTGCCATATGACCCAGTTATACCACTACTGGGAATATAGCCAAAGGGAGCCGAATTATCATACCACAGAGATACCTGTATCTCCATATGCAATGTAGCACTTTTCACAATCTCAAGGATATGGAAGAAATCCAGGTGCCCATCAGCAGAAGAATGGATTAAAAAGCGATGGCATAAATACACAATGGAATACTACTCAGCAATAAAAAAATGAAACAATGTTATTTGCAGCAATATGGATGGAACTGGAGAACATCATCAGAAGCTCAAACACACAAATACCATATGTTCTCACTTATATGTGAGAGCTGAATCTTAAAGGAAGCAAAAATCCTATACATAAATTGATGTCACAATTACTCTTAGAATACAAAGGACAATATGAAGAGTAGAAAGAAGCAGAGATGGAACGAGCAAAGGGAAGTGAATATTTGGGAAAGTGGGATGGGGAAGAGGGTCAATGTGTAGGGATTAATGGGGAGAAGACAATCTCAATGTAAACAGCATGACTTCATGAGTACATTAGAAAAATAGGGGAATGTAGCCCAAATAAGCATTTGATTCTTACAACATACTAGCTATAAGGGTCTATAAACTTTGTGGGTCGATAAAAGTGTTGGCAGAAGTGATGTAAATGATGCATGATGGAAAAAGCCAATGCTGTATTACTCTATACCCCATCATCATGTACTACTAAAGGGGCAAAACCCCCTAGAATTATGAAGTAAATAATTTTTTTTCTATTAAACCTGTATATTGTAGGTGAGTTGTTTTATTACTACTATTGTTAAAGGTACAAAATGGTCTCCTAATTGAAAGTGAAGAGACAATCAGTCATTTAAAGGCATGATTTGAAAGACACTTGACAAAAGATTGCATTCAAAGTGAATAAGTATATGACTATTAAAATATGGACTAAACATGTGGAATAAATATATGACTATATGGATTATGGGATAAACATGTGATTATTGGATTATTTGGAGAAATGAAAAATAAATTCATAATAATTTGTAGATTGAAAATAATTTAGTCAAATTCCCGGTAGTAAGAAATATTAACAGAAGGAGATATCACTTGCACAGAGTTACAGAGTACATTGTTAAGATGTATAATGAAACAAAAAAAAATCTGCTTTCAATCCAATCCTAATTCTACCCAGCCATGCAAGCAGAAGTGCTACTATAGAGCAGAATCCTATAGGAATGGACCTAAAGCATACATGCATGGAAAATGTAAGGTAGAACAAGGTCCTTTAAAGATGTCTCGGGAGCTTGTGCACATGTGATGACTCTGTGTGGGAGTACTGCCACCTACAGGAGCACACATGTGGCGGATAATGTGTGAAGGCTCTGATGCCCACATCCCACATCACCTGCATGTTCTCTTTGATCCGCTTCTCAGTGAAACTCTTAGCCAGGACCACAGCCCCACGCTGAAGCTGGTAGCGAAGGGCAATCAGGGCTGGAGTTTGCTTGTATTTTTTCGCCATGGCACAGAGAACTGGATCATCCAAGAGAACTGGGGAGCTCTGGTCCACCCTGGAAGGAAAGGCAGACATGCTGAATTCTTCAGCCTGTTTATTGGTTTGTCAGGAGGTTTCCAACACAGATGAATGTGCCCACTTAGAGCAGAGTGTCCCAAGTGTTGTCCCTGGACCTGCAGAACCATTATCAGGTGGTTTCCTCTCCGAACCACAAATTCTACCCACTTTCCATATCAATGGAGAGTGAATGCCTCTAAATTTAACATTATACGACTAAAAACATTTAATCAACAATTGTCTTTTATGTGCGATTCCTTATTTTTGTTATTACCATTCTTTTCCTCGGTGGGATCCCAGAGCGGAGTAGGCAACTAGAATAATGTTTTTTGATTTGCAGAAATCCAGCAGTTTACTCTGGTTGAGATAAGGATGACATTCTACCTGTAGATGAGTAAGGCAAAATAGAATTTTACTGTAAAAGAAAGAAAATTTTTTATAAAGTTTATAAAATCAAGACAAACTATAATTATTCCTATAAAATAAACCTTAATATCTTTAATTATTAATGCTCTGAGAAAGAAGTTACTATAATATTCACTATCAGTAAGGACTTATATTTTCATTCTTTCTGTTTATCAATCTCTTTGAGTGTGCTTAGTATGTAGTAAAGGATTTTTGTTTACTCTCTATATTAGGATTGATATTACTCAATATTCTTATGGATACTTAAATCACCCCAGTGAGATTTCTACTAAATGGATTCTTTTGTCCTTCAGAATTTTTCTCATGTATTTTAAACAAATTTACTTTAGAATTGAATATTCAGAGCTCCATGAATTCATTCTCTTTCCAAAATCTGGAATTTGTCATTATCTCCTCATAGTGGAAACAAGTATTTTGCACCCAAGATCTTGTGCACAAGGTTGCTTCATCTCAGAAACATGATTTCTTTTACTCTTCCCGGCAACAGAAGTATTAGATTTTTTTAAAAACATTACTTGATGTTGATATTCTCAGTTCAAATTTCTTGTTATACAGTTGCTCTAATTAAGCTTCTTTTATTTTGAACATTTTCCCATATAACTATGAAATTTCATATAATCTGATATCATTCTATCTGAATATTAAATAAAAGGACATAATAATTGCTGACTTTCTCAGATCTAACAATGCAAATAAAAACATGGAGGACTATATCTTCATTCCTAGTAGATATAGTCTAAATTCTATAGGAGTGAATAGCCATGACTATAACTGACTTTGAAAGGTTCAGCAACATATAACAAATATCTATGTAGATGTACCCACATATATGTATATACATTTGGCAACATGACAAATATTGTGGATATAGGTAGAGAAATGTGGATATCCTGCCTCATTCATGAAAATGGTCTAAATGTTGGAAATTAAATACCATGATAATTGGGATGAAATGAATATTTTTATTATTAATATTTAAAATATGGTGCTGTGTTATATACCAAATGTGAAAATGATATATGCTAAAATTTCCAAAGAAGCACCCTATTCTTTCATTTCAAGTTGTTAAAAATTACTCAAAACATACAGCCATGGACCTAATAGAAGTGATTACAAAACAGATGTGAGAGCAGAAACAGGAAGGAGAAGAAAATTGACATATGGCCTGACACAGGGTCAGCTTGAGGTTTTGCTAAAAATTTCTGAGTGGAATTTCAGTCACTGCTGGGTCATCTTCATCGCCTCCATTTTTTTTCCTGTTGGTAGGCCCTGATCCAGAATCCAGAATCCAGATCAGAAAATGAGTAGTTCAAGGTTCCAAACTCCACACTAACTCTTGCTGTGGATCTTCTGTTACTTTCACCTGATCCTTCTTTAATCCCCGATCTGTTATCTTGGCTTTCCTACTTCTGCACACTTCTTTCCACAGCACCTTCATCCATTCAAACTCTGTTCATTTTTCATACCTAATGAATATATACAACTTCCCTTTGAGATGTGATTAATGATGGCAGCCCAACTTGATCATCTTTGTTGTTATTGTTAGGTGTCCTCCAGTCAGTATTTACAACAGATAAAACACTATTCTCATGCTTCTCTGCTATTCATAGGGGTTTTAATGGCTGATTATTTTTAGGGAGTGGGTTTCGGGGTCTTTCTCTCAAGCCTACAGTAACTGGTGTTCCCAGGTGGTCTCCCATCCAAGTACTAATCAGCTCCGAACTTGCTTAGCTTCCAAGATTTCACAGGAACAGAAGGCATAGTGGTATGACTGCAGGCTAATCATCTTTACTTCCCTAAATTCTCTCTTTTGTCTTTCTTTTTCTTTTTCTTTTTCTTTCTTTTTTTTTTCTTTTTTTTTTCTCTGTATCTTTTCTTTTCTTTGCTTTTCTTTTTTTTTTTTCTTTTTGGCAACACTGAGGTGTTGAACTCAGGGCCTCATGCATCTAGTCACGTCCTCTACCACTGACCTGTACTTGCAGCCCCCCTATTTACTTTTGAAACACAATCTTGCTAAGTTATGAAAGCTGCTTCTGGACTCAGACTTATGATCCTTCTGCCTGTCAAGGCCCTGGGATTACAGGCATGAACCATGACACAGTTACCTCCATGAATTCTCATGCAAGGTAAGAAAATGATCTCTGTTTGGATACTTTTGTGTCACTGTGACAAAAATACCTGACAGAAACAACTTAAGAAAGGAAAAGTTTATTTGACACATGGCTTCAGAGAGTTTAGCCCATGTCCATTTGGTCCCATGTGCTTGGGCAAGACATCATGGTTTGGGAGCATGTGATGGAGGACAGCTGTTCATATCAGGACAGACAGGAGGCAGAAAACTAATAGGAAAATATGGCCAAATGCAATCTGGATATCTGATATGAGTAAAGCAACAAGGAAATGAATAAGAAGAGGGATGGCTGAGTGTTCTCACCTGGTTGCAGACAGGCTTATACTTGAGTCCTGGCTTATTAAGGATCATCTCCAGCTGCCTGCGGTTAAAGTTGGACACGCCAATGGACTTGGTCAGTCCTGCATCCTTACACTTCTCCATGGCCTTGAGAGGAAAAAAGTTGTGAAAATTAATTTGTGTGGTTGCTTATAGATCAATGTAAGTGTATGTAGTATGGTTGAAAGGAACACTTTCAAGATATGATAATGGAACTGACTGAAACTGGTTTTCAGAAGAGAAAAAATAGCCAAGCATGGTATCACACTCCCATAATCTCAGAGACTTGGGAGGCCAAAGCACCCTGTATAACTCTTTCTCAAAACAAGTAAAAAATGGGCTGAGAGTGCATTTCACAGCACTTGCCTACCATGTGCAAGGACCTGGGTTCAACCCTCCAATACTGAAACAAAATGAAAGAAAACAAAAAGTAGTAAAGAAAACAGAGAGAAAAGATAGTGTCAGAAAGGAAAAGAATTCCTGTACTTTCCTTGGGAAACCAGAATGATTCCTGCATATGGAGAAAAAGAGATGATTCTCAGCATTTTCACCAATCCTCCTCCTCATTTGTATTATATTACAGTGATGCATTCCTCCCTACCTTTTAACCAAAACAGCCCTTATAAATATCATGAGTTTCTATAACAAATTTCTCCACTCTCTCATGCAGAGTTGTGACCTTCTTCTCCTTCTCTGGACTTCTCTTGTGCTCTATAATCCAAGTTCTCACCTCCCATGTGGCACAGAGATCCACTGTGTCAAATATGAAATTTCCATGCTCATCTTTTGGAAGAAGCTCCTCCCCTGGCTGTAATAGAAAAAAGAATTAATCTCTCCCTAGATTAATTTTTCTATCCCTAACAATGCTCCCAGGTAAATCTAGGAACTAAACCACTATAAGGTAGATGGAGCAACAGTACACGAATATTTTGCATGTGTAATTGTCATAGATGTCCCTGGGTGACAGGCTCCTATGTTCTCTCATCTGTTGTGTGTATTAATGGTTAACACATTTCCAGGTCCTCATGGAATGTTCTAGTTGACCTGTGTTACTGCTCATGCCACTGAGTATTCCCTTAGAGATATGCCTCTTTATCACTTGGGAAGTCATAGTAGCATGGCCTTGATCTCCAGCAATAATAAAGTTCAACATTAACCCAAGGTAAATAATGCTGCAATCAATCTCCCTCATGACCCTGAGTTCATGAATGATTAAGATGAGGAAAATGAACAAAAGAAGGTCAACCAAAGTTGTTTTCAAGATTAATTTGGATGCTACAATATATAGGGATGCCATCAAAAGTCATTCACCTTGAGCTTCCAACTGCCTCAAGGCCATATCTGCTGTCCATAGAAACTGCAGGGACAAAATTTAAACAAACCTCTAGAAATACAGAAGTAAAAAACTAATAAGAGGTATTTGTGAACACAACTTAAAATGTCAAATCTACTCATGATTGGACTCCATATTTACATAAACTAATCAGTTCCTTTGTACAAACTAGCTTGCATAATTTGTAAAACAAAAGTAAACCAAATTTATAGGAACTTAATCCAACCAACCAGGAAAATGAGTTTTCATGCTGACAGCACAAATGAAATAGACTTGATGGTACAAATTGCCTACCTTCAGAGACACTGGAAAATGAATGATGTAAAGGTCCACATAGTCCAACTGAAGTTTCTTCAATGACTTTTCCAAGCAAGTTTGGACTAGTTCTGGTCGATGGAAAGTAGACCAAAGCTACAGTGGTGGAAGAATGGAATTTGTGCTGGATTAATAAATTCTTTAAAAATGATGAACTTACTTCATCTAGTACTGAGACAGTGTTCCACTAATGAGAAATCAATTACCACAGGAGAAAAATATTCCATTTCATCCTGAATTTCCTGTTCATTGATCTATCCATGTCAACTCAATTGTGTGTTTGGTTACCATGAGTAAATCTAGTGAAAAAATGGCAAGAAATTATTCAAGAGCTAAAATTGTTATCACATACTAATATCCATTACCATAATTACATGTCACTGAATTTATAAAGCAGTGTAAGACTCTAATTCTCTCAACCAAACAAATTAATAGAGAAAAGTTTGTATCCCCTTTCTTTACATAATTTAAGGAAAAATAATTTTGAACATTTTAACATGTGGTAGACAAAATACAATATACTTTCACTATATCTTATAAGGGAAGGCCTAAGCAAATGGCTGGAAAGCCTCTAAGGAGAAATGGCTGGGGAAGGCTCTAGCTATTTGCCCTGGGAAGGCTCTGACCCTTCAATGCTCTCCAAGCCTGAAAGCCCCTTTGTTATATCTCTGACCTTTAGTGTAGGCTCTGCCTATGTGAAAACTCTGCCTACATAGAACAAGCAGAGCATGCTGACATAAATTTAAAAAAAAAATCTTCCCTGTCTCATAGGAAAATATACTTTAATCCACTTCTCTTCTGATTCATAAGAATACTTAATGTTATGATAAGTTCTAAATAAAAAGAGCTTGAGACACTCACTTGGGGGCAGTGCACCCTAAGGCAATGGCCACCCTTGGTCTTCCTCACACTACATCTTGGTGTCTGACTGGTTAATTTCTCCAATATATTGACCTCATGCTACGGATAAATGCAGCAATATCTTATATAACACCAAAAGAGTCCTGTTATAATGTTCTTTCTAATAAGAATGACAAATGATAAGTTTTAGAAAGTCATCTAGGAAATGATAAAAGCCATAATCTTCCATAGTCCATACTAAGCCATATTCCTCTGAACTGAGATTCAGAAAGACAGAAACTACATCAAATTTATAAATTTAAAAATAGCAATAATGAAAAAGCCATTACTTTTCTCTGTGTTCAATACTGATGCAATATGTGAATGTGTGTTAATCAAAGATGGGCAGGTAAGCACAATTCACCAATAATTCCTGATCTATTCATATAACTGTCACTTCAACACATCACATTTCATTAATTTGCACACCTGCATACCACATATACAGTACCTTTGAAGTGTAAAATATGTCTTCCCTCTTTACAGTACCATCTGCAATTTTGCTTCGGATGGCCAGTCCTACTTCCTCTTCATTTTCATACAAATAAGCACTATCAATATGGCGGAAACCAGCATCTATAGCTAATTTGGTGGCCTTTGTAGCCTCACTCTTGGGAACCTAGTGGGGCAACCAAAAATAGTATTTAGAGGTCAAGGTGATTGCGAATTTGTTCAGGTAGAAGCAGTGACCTTCACAAGTGAGTTTTCAACATATTTTCAGTTAGTTTTCCATTTGGAATAATGAGTCCATCCAAGTTTGCCTACACCTTTCCTACTAAGAAAGAATAGGACACTCAGGAATATTTTTAATCCCAGGCAAACACTGGTTATTCAATGACATTCCCAATAACACACCAAGACCAATGATTTGCTAAAATGACTCACTGGGCTCAGCATATTCACTGGATTCATCATATTCAGAGGATTTATGATGGTTTTTTATAGACTGATATTAAGACATAAAATTTACACAGGAAAATGTGCATGAGATGATGTTAAATACTGCACAATTTTCTCTGAGTGTTCTTCCTATGAAGTCACACAGTACACATTAAATTCTGTAATCACTGAATTTATAGAATACATTGGAATGTTCTTTACAAAAGAAGCTGTTTAGAGCCTCAACACATAAGATTTCCATTGGGGACTTGTCATATGAAAATCTTCATTTAACACACCCCAAAGCAATGTCCAAGATGAAAGCTTATATGCACCCCCACTCCTTGGGCAAGCGGTTCAGGGACACGCCCATCCTTATAGCATGAAATGGTGAGAAATCAAAGGTCTCAGATGTCAGCTAGGATTTAGTTTGTAAATAGGAAATTAAAATGATAACAGTGTGCAATGGCTTTTCGACACAGCCATTCCATCTACATAACAGAAGTAAATTCTAGCAATAAAGATATATTCTCAAAGAATACAGATTTATAAATTTGATATTATCCACATCATATAAAGGAATATGCAAGCAAGTATCAGCCTTTAAGCCCAAGTTTCTTATGTTAGGGAAATTATGATTAGAATGAAAATTTAAAATTATTGTCTTTTGTACTAAATTTGTGTAAAGATTTGAAACATCAGTTAAGGATGAAAAGGTAAACCAATCATTATTTTCTACTAATTTTAAGAATTTTTTAATGCTTTTCTTTTTTCAAATTACAGCTAACAAGATACTGGGTCCTACCACCTTCTCCTGATACTCACCTTTACTTTTCTAAGGTATAGGGGCACTCAGAGATTCACTATGGCTGAAGCTTTACAATATCCTTGATCTTTCCCTTCCATTCATGACACTTTGCCATACAAATTAACCAATTCCTATCACAAGATCATCAGAATTGCTCTTTGAATATTGCCTTAAATCTTACTGGAAAAAAAAGTGGAAATTTAAACTTTAGGAAACTAGTACCTTGTCACAAAATTAAGTGGTGTCAGCATGATATGAAATTCCAAAATTCATCCCAGTTGAGTGAACTCTCCAGTGGCCCACTTTCATTACAGAGGACCACCTGTCCCATTGTACTTTAAACCCAGCATATATTAACATGGACTTATTATCTATACATATGTTTACTACATATCACATTTTTTCCTTTTCTCTGTACTACATTTTACTTTCCTAGAATTAAGAGAAGTACATGGAAATTTCTACTTAGCCCACATCCGTTATTCACTAGAAGATATGCAAGTCAAGCACACGATAGAGCACCAGCACTAATACTCTATGCATCTCACCCTGGAAACCTTTATTATAAATATTTCTCTAGAAATTAGCTTTGTGAAAGGAGAAAATATCTTGAATGACAGAAATAAACTGAGAAACCACTCTCATTTCAATCACCTTCTAAGCAAGGAAGCTCATAATCAGATTTCTTTTATTTCTTTTAGATATATTTTCATATTAGCCAAAGATGCAAAGTAATGACAAGAAAACCCAGCCTATCTAAATGTGGAATTCTAGAGATCAATATGCTTATTGCTTTTAAAACTAGCATCTTTTTAAGAAATTCTTTTCTGATTAATATATATTACTTGTATATATTAATGGGGTTCAGTGAGGTATTCTGATTCTATATATCACAATCAAAGCCCTTAATCTATTCCCCTCCAGAGGTTATAAAATATTTGGTAAGTTCCTGTGAACTATACTCATCCCTTAGTGTTGGAAAACACAAGGACATATTCCTACTATCTAAGTATGTTTTTGTACCTAGTACCCAACTCCCTTTATCAAAGCTCATCCCCTGTCATCCTAGCCTGTAGTCATCACTATTCTATATCATGATTGATTTGTTTTATTTTTGAATTTTGAGAAGGAATATAAGCTTTTTTTCTATGTCAGGCTTATTTCATTTAAAATAATGTCTTCCAGTTCTATCCATTTTGCAGCAAAGGAAAAGATTTCATTCTCTTTCATGGATGAATAGTAATGTACAGTATATATATGTATATCACATTTTCATTACCCATTGACAGGTGCCTTAATTGATTCCATATCTCACCAATTTTGAATACTGCCATAATAAACATGAAGTGCAGGTGTCTTTTGGTATGGTTATTTCATTCCTTTTAAATATACAAACAGAAATGTCACCTGCCACTAAAGCCACAAATGAAGAACAGGAAAAACAAGTAATCCATTTTTTAAAATGGGTAAATAGTCTAAATAGACATTGCTCAAAAGAAGAAATAAGACCAACAAATACATTTAAAAATATGCTTAATAAGACTTGCTGTCAGGTAATGATCTTAACTGCTAAATTTCATGAATTCTACCTAACAGGAAGCAAACAGATAGACGGAAAAAACAGTGCCGAGAATAACCATGGCTCACTGAAGTATCACACCCTAATGCAGAGCCCAGCCTATGTCACTCTTATACATGGCATAGCTTAATCTGATGAAACAGAGAAGCAAGTATGCCCCACATATTCCCACAGGAAGTGGGTGACTTAACAAACCATCCTAAGTCTATTTTCCTTTGAACCCTCAACCCATCTTCCATTATACTTGTCATTACCGTTTCAAGTGCATACGTGCCAAAGCCCAGTACAGGAATGAAGTGACCGTCATTCAGTTCCACACGTTGCTGTTTAGAACTCATTACCATTAATCTCCTGGCTAAACAGATTTGGTTTCTTCTTCTTTCTTCATGGGTAAGTGAATAAATGTGTCCTAGCACTGCCTATCTATTTAATGAGTAACTAGTGTTATGTGGGAGGAGTGAGGTTAAAGCAGTATTCCACATGTGAGGGGAGAACTGGAACCAGTTCACTTATTTACATGAAAGAGAATTTTTAAAGAAATTACTATATAGTGATGCAGAAAATATTAGTTATAGTAAATTTTGTCTTTAGAATCTTCTATGCATCATTTTTAATATTACATGAGACAGAGCAAGTGTTGCCCACTTCAAAACTACAAAATTCCAGGCACCTATTTTATTATTGTGCTTTGTTGTTGTTGTGATAAAGCCCCTTGTCATTCTCATTTTTGAAACAATGAGCTATCTTACACAACACATAGAATTAAAGAAGTCACTATTGAGTATATTTGAAATTTTGACCCTCAGCAAAAAAGCAGAAGTTAAATTGAGGAAATATTAGGCTTTTTAACTTTCCTATTGGTAAGATATGGGAGAAGGACCTGGCAATCCACTCCGGAGTCAATCCCAAATGATCAGCCATTGAAAACACTGTGAGGGTCACTATAAGTCGGACATGACAGGATGGCACGTGAAAACAACAATAACAATTGGTAAGATATATTCTATATCTTCTTTCTTTACATTTAGTTAGAATATCTAGAGCAGGCCAGTTGTAGTGGTGCATACCTGTCATCCAGTGACTTGGAAGGCAAATTCAGGATTTCTAGTTTGAGGCCAGAGGCAGCCCATAAAACTTAGTGAGACTCTGTCTCACAATAAAAAAATTACAAAAGTGTCTGGGGGTTCATCTCAGTGGTACAATGCTTGCAAAGTATGTGTGAGGCCATAGGTTCAATCTCCAATACTTCCCCCCTCAACAAAGGCTGAGATATTCATAGCCGAGAGGGGTGCAGTACTGATGAGAGAGCGGTGAAAAGGGTAACGTGGTGTTTACTGGAGAATAAATAGTTAAGAGCTACTGAAACCATTTTGTAATATACAAGCAGAGGCTCAGAGTTCATTTTATCTTTCACTTGTTTTATTACTCTAGAAAATGACCAATAAGTACACATACAAAAATACATAAACTATCTCATATGATTTATGCTTTGGTCAAACATTCAAAACAGTGAAAAACTGGCTTTAAATTACTTTAAATTTGAAAGTAATTTAGTGAACTTTGATATATTGATACAGTAGAATACAACAAAGCAATTAAAAATGAAACATGACTATTATGGGGTGGGGTTTGGCTCAGTTGGTAGAGTACTGCACTGTACACTCTGAGGCCCTAGGTTCGATCCCCAGCACCACATAAAATCAGTGAAGGACTTGGCAGCCCACTCCCAAAACAATCATCCATTGAAAATTCTATGAATAGCAGAGAAGCATTGGCATAGTGCCAGGCATGGCACAGTGCTGGGGAGTGTTTCACTCTGTTGTAGATAGGGTCACAATGAGTTGGATTCAGTGGCACCTAAAAACAACATGAATTTTATAATCTTTACAACATAGGACAAGGGTCATTCAGTGTGTTCACTAAAAAGAGAATAAAGTCCAATTGGTGGTATCCTAAGGTCATATAGCAGGCTTTATAAAAAGACAAGATATAAATGGTAAGTAATGTTTCTTTCTCAATGGTGGGATATTGAGGTGCTTTTAAATCTCTTCTCTATAATTTCAGTCTTTTGAAATTAGTGGTTATCACTTTGGTAGTGTGAAAAAAATATTTCCTTAGAAAAAAGGAAAAACTCTTCCCTTGACAATTAGAAGAGGATGGAATTTCCTGACAGATAACCAACACTCCAAACTAGTGCAAGTGATTTTTCTCAATGACACAATATTCACTTGGTGACCTTCAGTATTCTTTGTCATTTTTATCCTATCTCATTGAAACCTCTGCCCAGGCACCATGTGTAATCTGGAAACTTAGGAATCTGAAGCAGGAAGATCTCAAGTTTAAGGCCAGAGGAAAACTGCAAGACTCTGTCTCAAAATAAAAAGTAAAATGATGAGTCTGGAGTTGCAGCTCAGTGGTAGAACACTGGCATAACATGCATAAGGCCCTGGGTTCAACTCTCAGGTACAGTAAAATAATTAAATACATACAAAAATACATACATACATACATACATACCTATATAAATAAATAATAAAGTAAACGTGAGATACAATTCAGAATTGCCATGTTTCCTGACTTTATTTCCTCATTTGGGTTGCATTTCCTGTATAGTGCCACCATCTTTCACCTTTCTTGAGATCAGAATGTTTTTGTTTGGACTTAACCATTGCACTAATCCCAATCTCCACCTGCTCTCCTTTGCTGGGACAAAGTCTCTACCATCAAAGCACTCTTTTCTTATTCTCCAGCTAGGAACAATATCTCTTAGACAGAGTCCTGATGATATCTTGGCACAAGCACAGTAACTGGTACTCACAACACAAACTGGTAAAGGAAAGTTGCTCAATTGTACTGAACTTTTAGTATTACTTATCTTTTCTTATTTAACCACGAGCTTTTGAAGTTATTCCAAAAAGCTAATCATCTGTAGAAGTATAAAATGAAAAATGACAAAGTCCATGTTCAAAATTTCCCAAAACACACACAAAAATACCTATGCTAGACAGCTTTCCTGGTGAATTTTAATAATTATTTAAAGAAGATTAGGACCAAAGCTTCCCAAACCATTCCAAAAAAATTTAAGAGTAAAAATATTCCTAATTCCTAATACATGACCATCAAAACAGCATTGCAAAATGTACTTAAAGAAATCCTATCTCCAGAGGAAGAAGAAAAGCAGACACAAATAGGAGAATACAGGAAGGAATAAATCTCATGAAAAGGAAATATGAACAAGTGGAAGCTAACAAAGAAGCAAGGATAGCTAACATATTAACTATAAAACCACAAATATGTAGAGGAAAGAAAGAAAAATTAATTCTCAAGCCAACTACAAAAACAAGCAAAATTACACAAAAACGAATTCTTCTTAATCATAACCCTCAATATAGATGTTCTTAATGTTAAACTGGCACTGGGATTTAGCTCAATTGGTAGAGTTCCCTCTGAAGTGTCTTAGGTTTGATTCCCAGCACTGCAAAAATGGGAGAAGGACTTGACAATCCACTCCCGAGGCAATCCTGAAACAGTCAGCCATTGAAAACCCTGTGAGCATTGATATAAGTCGGACAGGACTCAACAGCACCTAACAAGAAAAACAATATTATACTGAAAAAGCAGATTAGCCAATTGGACTAAGAAAGAAGAACCATTGATTTCCTATGTTAAAAAAACACTTCATTCAAAAAGACACAGACTGAAAATGAAAGGTTGGAAAATCATTTCCCAAGCATGAGCAAGCCATAAAAAGCAGAGGGTGCTATGCTGACATCTGACAGTTTGCTTCAGCCCAAAATTAATCAGAAGAGACAAGTCACTACATAACAATAAAGGGAACAATCAAGAAGACATAATGACTGTCATTATGCACTAAACACTGGCATGCTTAATTTCATAAAGCAAAAATTACAGATAGATCCAGGTATACTAATAGGTTACTTCCATGCCCAACTTTCATAAACAGAACATCCAAAAAATCAACAAAGAAACTCTAAGTTTAAGCAACATGAAAAACCAATTGGACATATCAGACATCTACAGAAAATTTATGTAAGAGATGCGGAATACACATTCTCAGCACCACATAGAACTTATTCTAAAGTAGGATACATTTTAGCTCACAACACTCGTCTTAACAGATGCAAAAATAATGGATGTTTTTGTTGTTGTTAGGTGGAGTCTGGTCTGACTCATAGCCACCCCATGTACAAAAGAACAAAATTCTCTCCAACACTGTGCCATACCTGGCACTATCTCGGTACTTCTCTGCTTCTCATAGGAAGTTCAATGGCTGATTATTTCAGTAGTGGACTGCCAAGTCCTTCTCCCATTTTTATGATACTTAGAATTGAACCCAGGACCTCAGAAAGCACAGAGAAGCACTGTACCAACTGAGCTTAACCCCAGCCCCAGAAAGATGGATAGCACATTGTAAGGATGCTGAGAAAAAATTCCCTACCAGCAAGACTCCTTCCTTACTCTCCGGGATGAAAGTGTCAGGAAAATATAACAAGCCCAACAACATTGACTGGCAGTCATAGAACAATCTGGTGAAGGACATTGCCACAGTTTACTGAAGATGTTTTTGTTGTTGTTAGGTGCTGTCGAGTCCAGTCTGACTCATAATGACCCTATGTGTAGAAGAATGAAATACTCTCCCATTCTGTGCCAGACACATGATCTTATTTATGTTTAAGCTCATTGTTGCAGACACTGTGTCAATCCATCTAGTGGAGGGTTTTCCATTTTCTCATTGACCTGCCACTTTCCCAAACATGATATCCTTCTCCAGGGTTTGGTCCCTCCTGATTTCATGTCTAAAATATGTAAGATGAAATCTAACCTCCTTGCTTCCAAGGAGCACTCTGGTTGCGCTTCGAAAACTCGTCATTTGAATAGAACTATAAGAAGAAAAGTCATAAAACATATAGCAAAAACTTCCCACCTAAGCAAATCAATAGCTTTACTGGTGAATACTAAAAAATATTTAAGAAATAATTAAGACCAAGTCTTCCCAAATTTTTCCAAAAGAAAGAAAGGAAGGAAGGAAGGAAGGAAGGAAGGAAGGAAGAAAGAAAGAAAGAAAGAAAGAAAGAAAGAAAGAAAGAAAGAAAGAAAGAGGAAAATCAAAGCATAGTACAGAATTCCTAATTCATTCTATGAGGCCAGGATTATCATAATACCAGGAAATATATAGACTCTATAAGAAATGAAAATAATAAAACAGCCTTTCTGAATAATAAAAACCATTAAAAAATGCACAAGTGTACCAACATAAGGATATTAAAAGAAGTTAACATATTGTGTAATATGTATTCCCAGAATTCAAACATGATGTAACATGCAAAGGTCAATCAATAAAACATACCCCATTAACTCCGTAAGAGGGGAAAATGGCCTTCCCGATTGATGCAGAAAACCATTTGACAAAATTCCATTTTCAAGGAAGAAACATTCAACAAACTAGGAATAGAAAACTACCTTCACATAATGACGGGCATACATGAAAACACCACAGATAAGATGTGCACTAGGGAAAGACTGGAAGTTTTCTCCTTAAGATTAGGAACTTGACTTGATACTTGTTTGGCAGTTCTGTTCAAGATTGGGAAGTTCTACCCAGAGAAACATAAAATAATTGTTGGAAAGGACGTGGAAAATTTAAATGCTCATGTGGAGAAGTTGTTCTTTTTGTTAGGTGCAGTCAAGTTGGTATCCGACTCATAGTGGTGACTCTATGTACAACAGATAACACGCTATTGTCGTGTTTCTCTGCCATTCATAGGGTTTTCAATGGCTGATTGTTTTGGGGAGTGTGTTCCCAGGTTCTCCCAAGCCTCCAGCACCTGGTGTTCCCAGATGGTCTCCCATCCAAATACTTACCAGGCCCGAACCTGCTTAGCTTCCTAGATCTGACAGTATCGGATGCCACAGTGGTATAGCTGTAGGTGGTGTGAGAGTTAGGATTAAAATAAAGCCATGTTGTGAGTGGATATATGAGTAAATTTCATTCTGCTACTCACTAAACCTACAGAGTAATTCTTCACTTAACCATGGTTTTCTGCAGTTTCAGTTACCCAAAATCATTTATAGTCTGAAAACACTGAATGGAAAATTTCCCAAATGAACAATTTTTAAGCTTTAGATTGTGGATCATCCTGAGTAGTCTGATGAAATCTACTGCTCTTCATCTCTGTCTGTGCTGCTTGGGATATGAATCATACCCTTTTACAGTGTATGTAGTACCTGTTCTTAAGTTATTACCTTGTTATTGTTAGGTGCCATCAAGTTGGTGTCTGGCTCATAGTGACCCTATGTACAACAGGTGAAGCACAATTGTCAGTGCTTCTCTGCTATTCATAGGGTTTTCAATGGCTGATTGTTTTTTGGAAGTGGGTTGCCAGGTCCTTCTCCTAAGTCTACAGCACTTGGTGTTCCCAGGCAGTCTTGCATCCCAGTACTAATACGAGGCCCAACCCTGCTTAGTCTCCAAGATCTGATGGGATCAGATGCCACCGTGGAATGGCTGCAGGCAAGGCATTACCTACCTGTCTTTATTATTGGGTTAACTTTTATATATTTCAGTGCCTACATCAAGTAACCCTTATTTATTAGCTTAACACCTATGTCCCAATGCATATATCATTCACTTTACTCCATTTCATCACATAGGCATAGTATCTTTTTATAGCATCATAAAAACAGGGAGTATAGTTGTTCTTGTTGTTAGGTGCTGCTGAGATGAGTGCGAGTTATAGTGACCCTAACTACAGCAGAACAAAACACTACACAACACTGTGCCATGTACACAATCTTTTAGTGTTTGAGCCCAGTGTTGCAGCCCCTATGTTTTTCTCATTTTGAGTCATGCCACATCAGCAAAAGTAGATGCCAGGGGTTTTACTCCATTCCCATCATTAAGGTCAACTGTACTTTGAGGAGGCAACTCTTCCCAGTTTTCTTTTGAATGCCTTCCAACCTTGCAGGGGGTCTTTTAAGGCACTGTATTTGAAAGTGTTTCTCTCCTATTCATAGAGTTGTCAAGGATTCTGTTTTCCCAGTTTTATACAATCAGTCTGAGTATGAAACCAATCTCAAGAGACCTATGTTGAGTCCTATGGGAAAGGAAAAAGGAAAGAATATTGAATAGGAGAGAAAGAATGAAGCAGGAAAGCAGAAGAGGGAGGAGAGAAGAGAGTGTTCCCTGATTCATAAATAATATTTTTACTCTATTTCACTTCTGTTTTCACTCATTGCTGAAAACAGACTAGCCAGTTTGCAGAGAAATGCAGATATTTACACAGGAAAAGTATATTGATTTTTAAAAATTATATGTTGATAGAAGCATTTGTATCTAGGAGGTTCTGTGTTTTGATGAATACAATCCATGAGGTGAGTGGTCTGTTTGGATGGGGATGGAGATCAAGAGTTTTTGGCTGAGAGACTGTGCAGGCTACTTGTTATAGGTCAAATTAAATTATTAATAGTCTTCAGATTTAATTTTGGTACATCATATATGTTAAGGAATTTTCCATTTCTTCCTATTTTTATTTTTTTGGAGTTCTGCTATTTATATCTTCCTTTCTAATTAATATTTCTCAAGTCTCTAGCTTCATGTCACTGTGCAGATAATAGTTACGTTCACCAAATAGGACATACTAGAGGAAATCCACATCAAGTGAAGGGTAGAGAACTTTATTTCAATTATTGAGAGGTGTTTATGAGAATTCTATGAGACATCCAAGCAGAGATGGTGAGTTGGAAAGTGGCAACATTGGTCTGCAGTACAGGTGGTGAACAGGGCTGGAGGTAATCATTTTTAGACTCATTGTTTTATGGATTGTAATTAAACTCACAAGAATGAGCTTTTCTAGGGAGAATTAGAGAACAATAGTAAGTGGACTGAAAGTCAGGATGTAAGCCTCAAGCAAAGAGTGTTCAGGCAAGGAGATAGAAGAGGGCTTGCAAGAGAGACATAGAGCAAAAGGATAGAACTGGTGTCAGCAATGCCAAAGAAAGAGGTTTGAGAAGGCTGGAATAAGAATAGAGTGGATCACTCTGAGGAACCAACCAAAAGAAGGGATAAAAATAGTTGCTAGATTTGTTGGCATGGAATTTATAGGAAATCTAGGAAGATACTTTCAGAGTGATAAGAACAAATCCCAAGTCAGAGAAAGGACTAATTGGGGAGGAAATGAAAGAATCATAGTTAAAACAAATACTTCTTTTAGAAAAGCATCAAACATTGCCCATTGATGAATATTGTTTATGAAATTGCAAATTATCATAAAAGTGCTATAAATTAATTTCAAGAATCTTTTGATAATTATGCAAAAAGACATTCAAAGTTTGATATTGTTTGTCTGATAAGTCAGTACATTTTTAGTTTCCTTATCTATAAAATAAGTTAATTATTGTTGTTAGGTGCCTTCGAGTCAGTATCCGACTCATAGCGACCCTCATAGGGCTTTCAATGGCAGACTGTTTCAGGATTGCCTTGGGAGTGGATTGCCAGGTCCTTCTCCCATTTTTGCGATGCTGGGAATTGAACTCGGGGCCTCAGAGACTGCAGCGCAGCACTCTACCAACTGAGCTAAATCCCAGCCCAAAATAAGTTAATAGTTGAACCTATCTCATCGAGTTTTTTTAATTGTGTTGCTTTATTGAGGTATAATTGGCGCATGAGCAACTGCACATCTTTAAAGTATACCAGGCCCCTTTGACCACATCAGTTTGCTTGGTGTGAAGCCAATGCTACAGTACTCATAGCTTGGAATTGCATGCTTGTGCCTCTGAAGGTTTAGGGTCTTAGGGTGGTCTCACTCCGTGGATATATCTCTACCTGTGTTATCGTCCTCAAGCTTATGTTGGCCCATTACTTCACAATCTCAGTGGAGGTAGCTACACCCCAATGCATCATGCACGCTGTAAACTGTCAGAAAAGTCACCACGCAAATACTCCCAAATGCCTGCACCCTATAACAGGGTGATCACTGAAGCTATGTGAAACGTGAGAGCAGCCAAGGACTGAGGGGCAAACAACTAGATCCTCTATTCCTACAAGAAATACCCACAGGGAACCTCTACTTCAAAACCACTCTAATGATCTCCCAGTTGCATCAGTGGGAAGGATAGTCATTCCACTGACTTGGAAAAGAGCTCCAAGATAGAAAAGAGCTAATTTCTTTATCAGATGGTCCTTTGGCTCCACCCTTTGTGTTCTCTCCTGAACAGACTTTCTTTCCAACATGCATGAACTGACAGGTTTTCAAATCTTTAAGGTCTACTTCACTTTTGATTAATAATCTTATTTTAAATTTATTTTTCTCTCCTCGCATTTTACTATAATCAGCCAAGACAAACCAGACCATTCCATCAATATTTTCCTTAGATATTCTCTGAGCCAGTCAGTTGTATTGCTTACAATTTCTCTCTTTCACAAAATAGTAGGACACAAATGTAATTCAGTGAATATCATTGCCATTTTTTATACAAGGCTGGTCTTTCTTCCTCTGTCAAATTTGATTTTTACTCCTTTACACCCAAGTCTTCATCAAAAGGGCTTTTTCTCTATATTACTATCAAAATTCTGTTAAAGGTCACATAGGTATCCTCTAGGAAGATGGAAGTATTTTCTACAGCTTGCTCTCTTCTTTTCTGGGCCTATACTAGAATCAGTTTACACAGGCCCTACATGAGAGAGTAGGGTTTTTTTCTAGCAGAAACATTTATCCAGTTCCAAGGACACTTGCCTATGGTATTTATTATGTCTATTTCCCCTTTTCCAGGGCTTACTTTCTGTCCCAGGCAGATTGTGCCAGTGTAACAAAGTCCCATAGACTAGGAAGCTTATAAACAACATAGATTCCCTGTAGTTCTGGAGGTCACAGAGCCCAAGAACAAGGAACTAGCAGATTTAGTGTCATGGCATGAAGGTGCCATTAACAGAGATGTTGAGGATGAAAGAAAAGAAAAGAGACCTAAGATGAGTGGAAGGTGACCTGGGTTGTCAAGTCACTCAGTTTCTGTGTGCCTGGGGAAACTCATTTAGTTCTCAATTTACCCAGGGGAGAGCTATTCCATGCATAAGAAGGAAGATGGTCAGACTGCTCTCTGCCTCAGGATGTGAACGTGTGTGTGGTCACCTATTGATTACTCTGGGCACTGTTTTTTGCTTTCTGTTACTATTTGCTATTCCTTTCTACCAAGAAGACACAAAGCTTGCTGTGATGAACAACACCTTTAAGATTCCTTTCTTAGAGGTTTATTGCAATGGTCTGTTACTATAATTCAAGAAAATTTTCCTCTGACTTCATTCATATGATTCAAAGAAAACTTTATGATAAAGATGTTGGAGATGAGGGCTATGTAAAATGATGCATGAGCATTACTGTTCTGCCCTTATGTTGCCTGCTACCTGCTGTGTGCTAGGCAATTAACCATTCACCTGCAGTCCCCAGTGCACTGTTCATACTGTGTGACAACTTGTCTGGAATAGAACAAAACAACATAGATTCAGAGAGAAAGCTGCAGTCTTCAGGAGGACTAATTAATTCATAGCCCTCCTTGATGTACTGTCCATTTAAAGAAAACAAGTAGAGTTTATCATTGGAAATAAGAGAGAATGAACTAGAAAAAGTCACTAGAATGTATTCCAAGAAATGTATATTCCAATGTTACTGTCTGACAACAAAAATACATGCTGAGGGACTAGTTAGTGAAGGTTTCAATCTAGCTTTTCCCTTTTGCAAAATATAAGAAGATGTTTAAGAAACTTCAATGAGTAGTGACAGGTTAATTTGCAGAGCAAAGTGTGATGAAAGGGAGGAAGGAAAGGAGACCCTGTAACTTACACCTTGACCAAACTTTGAGTGCTCCTTCCAGCAAGGAAGGACAGGGCTGGGGACTGGAGATGGTTGCCGGAATCAGTATCTCATTCTATCTAATTTCATTTCAAAATTAAAGCATCTGATGTAATTTTAAATGTGTAAAATAGTTTATTACATGTATCTTTCATCATGTATGGCTTAAATCCTTTAACCAAGCTTTGATAGAAAAGCCTATCATTTCTAATTTCACAATTCTGTCTTGACTAGTAGAATTGGCCTTGGATTTCACTTCACTAATTCTTTACAAACTGAATTCATTTCTTATGTATAAAGTTATATCCTTAGAATAGATATTCACATGCCTACTATTTAGTTCGTTCATGCATAGAGCATTACTTTGAAGGACTGAATTAACATTATAGAATATAATAGTTCTTAATTATAAATATTGGCCCTTGTTTTATTCTGGAAACTTCGATTTTGGAAAGAGTCCCACCATTCCTAACTGTTAAGGATGGCTGACCATACCTAAACTACTTGTAAAAACTAGGAATTTTATGGTATACCTACTTTCCATAGAAAATCTGGAATGTCAGTATTTGGTGGGTGGAGGGGTCCTATATGATCAATTTCCAAAAGGAGACTGGGCATGAAGTCTCTAATCATTTTTCTGTACACAGACATTTCATATCAATTGTCAGGTTTTCATTGTGGAAGAAAAGTCATGTTCTGTGTTACTCCCCAGGAAGGACTCAAAGTTGTGCTTTATTCATTCCTCACTTATAGCCATGCACCTTTTTGTTTTGTTGGTTGTTCTGTTTGCTATTATTATAAAAAAATCCTATCAGTAAATAAAACTGTATATTGAGACTGGAGATTACTTCTAGAAAACCATGCTTTAGTTTTCCAAATGACATGCAGCACTGGTTAGTGGATAAAATAAATGAAAATTTTCTATTCATCTGCAGAATATACTTATCAAGAGTATTGGCTAATCTGCCGGGTGCGGTGGCGCACGCCTGTAATCCCAGTGGCTCGGGAGGCAGAGCAGGAAGATCGCAAGTTCAAGACCAGAGGCAGTCTGCATAACTTAGTGAGACCCTGTCTCAAAAAGTAAAAAAAAAAAAAGGCTGAGATCACAGCTCAGTGGTCCAGCACTTGCAAAGCATGCAGGCTCAAGGCCCTGGGTTCAACCCCCAGTACCACAAAAAAAAAAAAAAAAAAAGAGTATTGGCTAATCTTTCTCAACCTGGACATGATCTTCTCCCTACTGTTCAGTCCCTCCACGTCTTAGTCCCTGTGACCCTTGCAGGCTGATTTCTATCTCACCTCTCTACAACCCTTCCACAGGGACACCTAATTCCACAGTTTCCTGGAGCTCTGATCCCTGAGCTGCTAGATGGGAGCCCTGGGATTGTGTGTCACACTTCCCATTTGTCTCACCTTCCAGATCTCATGCAGAGTGTTTTCTTCTTCCTTGAATGGCTATAAAAACACTGACTGCCAGGCGCAGTGGTGCACGCATGTAATCCCAGTGACTCGGGACGTGGAGGCAAGAGGATCTCAAGTTCAAGACCAGAGGCAGTCTGTATAATTTAGTGAGACCCTTTCTCAAAAAGTAAAAACATGGGCTGGGATTGCAGCTCATTGGTACAGCACTTGTAAAGCATGCAAGTGAGAGGCCCTGGATTCAACCACCAGTACCGCAAAAAAAGAAAAGGAAAAAAAAAAAGAAAAAGAAAAACAGTGTCTGATAGATACCCATTAACTAGAACTTGAGAATTCTACCATTCATCCCCCCCCCCCAGAACTGTTTCTCCTCCCCGAACTCCTGTGCACAGACTTGCCACCAAATTATTTTTGGGTCCTAATAGATTAGAGCATTCAGATAATACAGACAGGAGTAGATACATGTTGAAGGAAAATGCATTTTATTTCTTTTCAGAAAAAGAACAAAATGTAGTGGTTTTGCTTGCTGAACTATGGGCTTAGCTCCAGATGCCTGTGAGCTATGAAGCAATGTGGACTAGAGATGATTTGTCTAGTCATCAGAATCTGAGACATATTCCGAATCACTATCCAAGTGCAGGAGTTTCTAGCAGAAGTCAAGGCAAAGGCTCAATGTTAATATTCATCAGACAGTGGGAAATTAGGGTGGCCAGCAAATCTAAAAAGGCAAAGGATAATGGATTTGATGACTCTGTTTCTAATAGAAGTCATTTCTATGAAGCTATCATTGAAGTGAAAGTTTAAATTCTTATTTTCTGGTGAAGTTTAAATAATCATTTCTTACTTTCATAATCATGACTTCAAAAAGAGTTTTGAAAAACAATTGAATTATTCAAGTTGTGTTCCTTTCCCTGAGCTTTATGCAGAAAATACAGAGTTAGATATTCAAGCATACATCTGTTGAAAAATCAAAGAGATAGCCATTCCTCCTCATTATAAATTCTCAATGAAAGCAGAAACTGATCTGCCTAGTTTTGAAAGGGGACATGTCTAGCTACATACTCATAACTAGTAAATGTTTTTAAGAGATACAGGTTGCAGAGAACAATTTCATTTCAGTTTTCATAATTGATTTTTACTAACTACTTACCACATAGAACATATAGTACTAGACCCAGAAATACAAAAAAATTATATATGCAATAAGCCCCTATGTTCAAGGAGTTTACTGTATAAGAACTCCATACCATAACAGATACACAAGCTATAATGGTATAAAAATGATTATTTATTAAAATTTCAGTAAGAATAATATTAGATGACTTGTATTCTGTCTCTTTGCATTATGTTAAGACTTTATTCTTCATTTTTCTTCACACCAGTAATAAAAATTTTAGCAACCTTCAAAAATATAACTAGCAGTTTTTGAATATGTGCAATTTTGTATTATGCTTATCAATTTTCAAACATTAAGCAATTCACTTCCATCTTGTATTAAACTTACTGCTGGGAGAGGGAATATATATTCCTTGCTTTCCCCCTCTTATACATCCTACCTCAAATTCTATAGCCTTATATATACATATCATGTTGTTGTTGTTGTTGTTGTTGTTGTTGATGTTGTTAGGTGCCGTCAGGTCGGTATCCGACTCATAGCAACCCTGACAGGGTTTTCAATGGCTGTTTCGGGATTGTCTTGGGAGTGGATTGCCAGGTCCTTCTCCCATTTTTGCGGTGCTGGGAATTGAACTCGGGACCTCAGAGACTGCAGCGCAGTGCTCTACCAACTGAGCTAAATCCCAGCCCCGTTGTTGTTGTTAGGTGCCATTAAGTCGGTATCCGACTCATAGCGACTCTCATAGGGTTTTCAATGGCTGACTGTTTCTGGATTGCCTTGGGAGTGGATTGCCAGGTCCTTCTTCCATTTTTGTGGTGCTGGGAATTGAACTCAGGACCTCAGAGACTGCAGCACAGCACTCTACCAACTGAGCTAAATCCCAGCCCTACATATCATGAAGGAAAACTAAAGTTTCGTATTACTGATAAATTCTCTAAAACAATGGGGCTTTTTCTGGTACACTGTTGTTGTTAGGTGCCGTTGAGTCCAGTCGGTATCTGACTCATAGTGACCCTCATAGGGTTTTCAATGGCTGAGTGCTTCGGGATTGCCTTGGGAGTAGATTGCCAGGCCCTTCTCCCATTTTTGCGGTGCTGGGAATTGAACTTGGTGCCTCAGAGACTGCAGCACAGCACTCTACCCACTGAGCTAAATCCCAGCCCTCTGGTACACTGTTCCCCTTAATGTTGAATATACCATGGACTGCCAAAAGAACCAACAAATCTGTCCTAGAAGAAGTGCAACCAGAGTGTTCCTTGGAAGTAAGAATGGCCAGACTGCGTCTTACATATTTCAGACATGTAGTCAGGAGAGATCAATCCCTGGAGAAGGACATCATGTTTGGGAGAGTGGCAGGTTAACACAAAAGAGGAAAACCCTCCACCAGATGGATTAATACAGTGTCTGCAACAATGGGCTTAAACATAAATAAGATCGTTTGCCTGGCACAGAATCAGCAAGTGTTTTGATCTATTGTACATAGGGTCGCTATGAGTCAGACTCGACTTGACGCCACCTAACAACAACAACTAACATTCCCCTTAATGGGAGAAGGACGTGGCAATCTACTCCCCAGGCAATCCTGAAACCATCAGCCATTGAAAACCTAATACAGCTCACTATGAGTTGGACACAACTCAATGGCATTTAACAACAACAACATTCCCCTTAGGTTTTTGGTCTTCTTCAGTATAACTTTTTCATCCTCTTCCTTGAGAAAGGAAGAAAATCAATACCAAATGTTCTATGGACCATATCCAGTCAGCCATTCTCAGGACAACTACAGTATTTAGGCTGTGTGTGAACAAACAGGTATTGGAAAGGAGGCAAAGGTTTGGAACTATCAATGACATTAAGTTGCTTAAATCTAATGAATCATTTCATATAGAAGAGATAATTTGGATCACAGAGTTGGTGACCATAATTTTACTATAATAAGCAATTGAACAGATGTTGGAGTTAGAGAAGATGATGTGTAATTGATTTGGGGAATATTTTAATAAGCTCATTGAAACACTCAGTGTGTATACCTAGGATGCATGTAAAAATCAGAGGCCTACAGAGAAGGTGTAAATTCACAATGATATTGGCTGCTCTAGCACATTCCATGGAATATATAAAGAGGTATATTGTAGCAGGTCAGTGCCCCTGGATTTATTGACTTTATTGTTGTGTCAAAGAACAGAACTCTGAGAGATATTAAGGGGAGAATTCCAGAAAGCTCCTGTCTCATTCTTGAATCAAAATAGTTTTTGCCTTCCTTACTTATATTTAGGAAACTTTTTAACCGTATTATATTCCTTCTTAAAAAAATAAATGGAGAAAAACATATTTCCCAAAAGGTACTTACTCATGAAAATCAAGGTATCGACAATTTCTGTGAAGGCCATCTAGGACTTTCATGTCCTCAGAAGACAACTGGAACTGAAAAACCTATCACAGAGGTGGAAAGGGTTTTATTAATGTTTAGATTGGATATTTGCCAATCTGGAAATTCAAAATGAATCAGACTGAACGGTATAGGTACAATACTTGAAATCTCTGACAAACTCCAAAAGACATTAAGGAAAACACTCAAGTGACTAATGAATACCAGTAATACAATAAATAGAAATTCATTCCTATATATAATATATTGCAATCACACAACATTACAGACAGAAGGATACAGGAGAAACAAACCTGATATGATTCAGAGGATACCATCATGTACTCAGAAGATCTAGAAAATCCTAGAGCCAAATTTTTCAAATATGTAACCCAATTCAGTATTTTTCATGAATACAGTTTTATTTCTATGTCCCAATAATGAACAAATCAGAATGTGAAAATGTCATTTTCAACATAATTTAAAGGAGGAATTCTAAAAATTCTAATGATATCTTATTTGAAGGACCCAGGAACTGACTGGAAGTTCTCATTGTATAAATTTTTGCAAATTTAATCATCAAAAAGATGGCCTCTAATTGCTTACATATAGAAACAAATGGGTCTATAAATTCTTAGTAATATCCTGAAATAGTGATGCAGACAAAGAACAACCAAAGTAGAATAAAAATATCAACAATATAACAATTGGCGAATTTAGGTAACATTCATCACATAATTCCTTAAACTTTTCTGTACATTTGAAACAAAATGTACTGAACAAAAAACAAATTCATTAGTATGAAAATCATAGAATTTACTGTAATATGTAAAGGACAGTCTAAATAACTAGAAATTTACATCATGATCATGGATTGGAAACCTCAGTATTGTCAAAAACCTAATTGTCCCCAAAATAATAAATGGTTTCAGTGCAATCTCAAGCAAATATTTTAGCATTTATTGTTGGTGGGAATTGGCAAATTCATTCTAAATTTAACATAAAGATGAATATGTAAAGAATAACCAAGATATTTTTAAATAAGAGTAGGAGTTAGGATAATTATCATTCTGGACAGCAAGACTCACTTTCTAACATAATCAAAATAGTAGACAAAAGTTAACACAACATCAGGCTTTGTGGAACATGCCTGTAAATCTAAGCAGCTCAGAAGCCAGAGGCTCAGTGTAGCTCAGTGGTAGAATGCTTGCAAAATATGTGCAGGGCACTGGGTTCAGCCCCCCACCCCCACCCCCAGTGAAAAAAAGTAAATACATTATTTGATAATGGGAATGAGGACAAAAATGTACTCATTTATGGGAATTTTTGTTATCCACTGAAAAATTATATGTATATTTGGGTCTGTACTATCTTAAGAGCAATTCTTATTGAACTTAAGGCCACACTGGGAAGTAAAGACTATAACACTTTGGAAGATAATGTAGAAGAACATTAATATTGATGTCTTCTGCATAGGGAAACAGGGCACTCATTAATCACAAAAGAAAGTCAAGAAGAATTTGAATATGTTAAGAGTAAAAATTCCTGCTTATGACACGATTTAATACAAAAAACTGCAAAAAATGTAGATCTTGGAAGAAGAAATTTGAAAAAAATAGATCAGATTCTGAGACCAGTGAATGCTCAGAATACAAAAAGACATAATAAATTGACTGTACAAGTGACTTCTAATATTTCACTTTCCCAGTCTCCACATTCTTTGTTTGTGAATTCATAGCTTCTTCTACATTTTCATTTCAACACCCTTTAAGGCATCTTTGGACTATAATGTCCATATCCAGTACAATTTCCCAGAATAATGGTGTGCCTGATCTCAGAATAGACATAAAAAGGCTTTCCAAGTATTCAGTAACTAACTTAGAACTCCCCAATGTGACAAGGTGAAACCTGGGGTAGCTAGCTGGATGATGAAGAAGAGAAAGCCCAGCCTTGAATAGAAGAACTTGACTGAGGTCAGGTGAGCCAAGACATTCTAAAATCATAGAATTTCATGTAGTCCCATTTGTCTGTTCTTGTTGCAATTTCCTGAGCAATTGGAATTTTATGGGATTACATGAAATTGAAAATCTTCTGTATAGCAAAGGAAACAATCAACAGAGTTAAGGAAGAACCCACTGAATGGGAGAAAATCTTCATATCCTACAAATCTGGCAGAGGACTAGTTTCTAGAATTTACACAGAACTCAAGAAAGTAATTCCCAAGACCACACATAATCCAACGCACAATGGGCAAAGGAACTCAACAGAGAGTTCTGAAATGAAGAAATTTGTAAGGCCATCAAACACATGAAAAAAATGTTTAATATCTCTAAACATTAGGGAAATGCAAATCAAAACAACTCCGAGATTCCACCTAACTCCAGTAAGAATGGCCAAGATCAACAATACAAATAACTATTGCTGATGAGGTTGGGGAGCAAAAGGAACCCTCTTACACTGTTGGTGTGAATGTAAATTGGTTCAACCACTTTGGTAATCAATATGGGATACCTCAGAAAACGAAAAATAGAACTGCCATATGATCCAGTTATACCACTACTGGGAATATACCCAAAGGGAACTGAATCATCATACACAGAGACACCTGTATCTCCATATTCAGTGTAGCACTTTTCACAATAGTGAGGATATGGGAACAACCAAGGTGCCCATCAGCAGAAGAGTGGATTAAAAAACTATGGCACGAATACTACTCAGAATACTACTCAGAAATAAAAAAATGAAATAATGACATTTGCAGCAAAATGGATGGAACTGAAGAACATCATTGAAGCTCAAAAAGAGAAATACCGTATGTTCTCACTCATGTGAAAGCTGAATTTAAAGGAAGAAAAAATTCTATACATAAAATTGATATATAAAAATGCACAATATAAAGAATACAAAGAAGGAGAAAGGGAACAAGCAGAAGGAAGCAAAGAAGGGAGAACATGGGGTGTACAGGAGGGTCAATGTGGAGGGAAGAATGGGGAGATGATCTCAATGTAAACAGAACAACTTCATGAGTATATTGGAAAAATAGGAGAATGTCACCCAAATAAGCATTTGAGTTTTACTACAGATTACCCATAAGGCTCTATAAACTTTGTGAGTTGATGAAAGTGTTGCGAGAAGTGACATAAAGGATGCATTATGGCATAAGCCAATGCTGTATTACTCTGTACCCCATCAATATTTACTAATAAAGGGGGAAAACCATAGAATTATGAGGTAAACAAACTTTCTGCATTAAACCTGTGCATTGGAGGTAGGTTGTTTCACCACTACTATTGTTAATAGTAAAAAATTGTCTCCTAACTAAAAGTGAAAAGGCAATCAGTCATTTAAAAGACAAGATTTGAAAGGAACTTGACAAGCAATTAAATTCAAAGTGAATAAATATATGACTATGGAACTATAGACTAAATGTATGGAATAAATATATGACTCTATGAAATATGTAATAAATATATGACTATTGAACTATTCATGAAAGTTTAAAATAAAATCATAATAATTTATAGATTGACAATCATCTAGTCCAATTTCCTCATTTGAAAAAATTGAGAAAAGGAGATATCACTTGCACAGAGTACATTACTAAGATGTAATAATGAAGCCAAAAAAAATCTGTTTTCAGTTCAATCCAAATTCTATCCAGCCATGCAAGCAGAAATGGTATTATAGAGCACAATCTTTTAGGAATGGACCTAAAGCACAAAATATGGAAAATGGAAGGTGTAACAAGTTCGCTTAAAGATGTCTTTGGAGGTTGTACACAGGCACATGTGATGGCTTGGTGTGGAAGCTGTGATACCTACAGAAGCATTCATAGCAGATACTGTGTACTGGCTCTGATGCCCACATCCCGCATCACCTGCATGTTCTCTTTGATCCGCTTCTCAGTGAAACTCTTGGCCAGGACCACAACCCCACGCTGAAGCTGGTAGCGAAGGGCAATCAGGGCTGGAGTTCGCTTGTATTTTTTTGCCATGGCACAGAGAACTGGATCATCCAAGAGAACTGGGGAGCTCTGGTTCACCCTGGAAGGAAAGGCAGACAAGCTGAGTTCTTCAGCCTGTTTATTCGTTTGTCAGGAAGTTTCTAACACCCATGAATGTGCCCGCTTAGAGCAGAGTGTCCCAAATGTTGTCCCTGGACCTGAAGAAACAATATCGGGTGGTTTCCTCTCAGAACCACAAATTCTACCCACTTTCCAAATCAGTGGAGAGTGAATGCCTATAAACTTAACATTATAGGACTAAAAACATTTAATCAACAATTATCTTTTATGTGTGATTCCTTATTATTCTTATTACCATTCTCCTCGCTGGGATCCCAGAGCACAGTAAGCAACCAGAATAATGTTTTGTGATTTGCAGAAATCCAGCAGTTTACTCTGGTTGAGATAAGGATGACATTCTACCTGTAGATGAATAACACAAAATAACATTTTACTATAAAAAAATGAAAATTTTGTTTATAAAGTGAAGACAAACTATAATTATTCCTATAAAATAAAGTAAACCTTTATACCTCTTCTTTAATTATCAATGGTCTGAGAAGAGAGTTACCATAATAATATCAGTAAGAACATATATTTTTGTTCATTCTCTATTCATTAATCTCTTTCTTTTGAGTGTACTAAGTATGTACTAATGGATTTTTATTTACTCCATATATTAGGATTGATTTTACTCAATATTCTTATGGATGCTTAAATACCCCCAGTGAGATTTCTACTAAATGGATTCTTTTGCCCTTCAGAACTTTCCTCATGAATGTTTGAAAAAATTCTTGCTTTACTATAGAATTCAATAGTCAGAGCTCCATGAATTCATTCTTTCCCAAACCTGGAATTTGCCATTATCTCCTCATACTGGAAAAAAGTATTTTGCACCCAAGAGCTGGTGCACAAGGTTGCTTCATCTCAGAAAGATGATTTCTTTTACTTTTCCCAGCAACATAAGTATTAAATTTATTTTGAAAAGTTATTACTTGATATTCTCAGTTCAAATTTCTTGTTATACAGGTTGCTTTAATTTAGGTTCTTTTAGCTTGTACATTTTTCCATATTAATATGAAATTTCATACAATCTGATATTCCATCTGAATATTAAATAAAAGGAAATAATAATTGCTGACTTCCTCAGTTCTAACAATGGAAATATAAACATGGAGGACTATATCTTCTTTCCTAGGAGATGTAGTCTAATTTCTGTAGGAATGAATAGCCATGACTGTAACTAACTTTGAAAGGTTCAGCAACATATAACAAATATCTATGTAGTTGTACCCACATATATGTATCAACATTTGGCACCATGACAAATATTTTTTGGAGATGGAGAAATGTGGATGTCC
>VMDO01017732.1:0-44079 GCA_007922755.1 Pedetes capensis
CTGTGGCATCTGATCCTGTCAGATCTCGGAAGCTAAGCAGGGTTGGGCCTGGTTAGTACCTGGATGGGAGACCGCCTGGGAACACCAGAAGCTGTAGGCTTGGGAGAAGGACCTGGCAACCCCCTCCCAAAAATCAATCTGCCATTGAAAACCCTATGAACAGCAGAGAAGCACTGACAATAGTGTTTCCCCTGTTGTATGCAGGGTCACTATGAGTCGGATACTGACTCGACAGCACCTAACAACAACAACAATTCTTATCTGAATGAGGGTTTTGACCCACAGAATACACACACAGACATACATAGTAAAGCAAAGAGAAAAGTCAAAAATATATCTAACATTTAGGAAGGTCACAAAACTCCTAAGCCTTAGCTTTGGCCAGTTCAGAGGATTCCTCACTACAGGAAGCTGAGCTGAGCTGGTTATGGCAGAGAAGTTTTGGTGCCAGTCCTTTTGATGGCTGGAATACAGATGGGCTGTCTTCCTTCCTGTGGAAGGCTCTAGTTGGTGGAAATGTAAGATTGATCTCAAAGGCCTTTTAGGAAAAATGCACTAAAATCCATTTTTAGTTATTGCATTTACTTTCTTTTCCTCTAAATTTTAAATTTATTTACACGAGTTTGACATCCAATTTATAAAAATCATCTTCAACATGTGTTTGTTAACATTTCAAAGGAATACAGTTGATTTGTGTTTATACTTTGGTGCTCTGAGAATCAGACACCTCTTTGTACCTCATGCAGGTGAACTCGGAAGAGTGAAGCATTCTGATGGGTCTTATTAAAGACAATGGAGGAGCTGGGGATGTAGCTCAGTTGCCAGACCCTGAATTCAATCCCCAGCACTACAGAAACAAACAAAAATCTGTAAAAGAAATGAAGATCCCATCAACAATAGGAATCTTTGAGAGTAACAAATAAATGATCAGACCTTAAAAATAAAGCAATAGCGTGTGAAACTCATGATCTTTGCCTGCATTTTTAATATGTGGGCAAATTTTTTAGACTGTTCCAGTGTATTTTGTCACTATTTTAATTGGGGCAATTGATCAATTACTGGTCATATTTTTGGTATCAGTCTATAATAGATGTACTGTTATATAGTCCTAATTTCTCTTTTGGTTTCACCTCCAGAATAAGGAGTTTGTGTGTCGGGGTCATGACTACGAGAGACTGGAAGCCTTCCAACAGCGAATGCTGAATGAGTTCCCCCACGCCATTGCCATGCAGCATGCCAACCAGCCTGACGAGACCATCTTCCAGGCAGAAGCTCAGTGTATCCATACCTAGAAGGGCTGGGCTCTGGCCAGGGGGCACCAGCTGTTAGCTGCACAGCATTTTCCTGCAAGGTTGTTCAGCCACTGGTCCTTTGTCTATAGCCACGTCCTTACCCTCCTTCATTCTCATCAGCTTAGCTCCTTCTCAACAGAATTTAATTGTTCTATTTATTATCACAATGTCAATTGAAAAGAAATCCCTTAAAGATTCTGTTAAAGAACTTTTTCCATTTTAATTAAAACTACTCTGTATCTCAGCCCTGCTTTTAAAGCTCTTTTTTAATGATTTCCCTTAGAATAATTTTCCTCTGACATCCTGTGGAAAGTACTTCAGTTGAAGGAAATGATAGCATTATGTTCACTGGTGCACATCATTCACTCCTTTTTCCCCTGATACTTTTATTCTGGAGCAGGGAAGAAAAGAGAAAGATGTGCCTCCAGTATCTTTTAATATAATGTTTTAAAATTCAACGAAACACTCTGTTTATCACTACCTGGTTTGGAAGAATGGATGCCACAGTTAAGGCAGGCTAGGTCCAGAGCAGCACAAAGGAAAATGTAAGCCACTGTCAGAGTTCTGGTTTCTGTCTTTGTTCATAGTCAAATGAGGATTTACATATTTTTATAAACAAATTTTAAAGGACCGTGAACAGATGAAGGACAAAAATGTCTCATATATAAGGACTAGACGGTTTAGCTTAGTTGGTAGAGTGCTGCTCTGCCCTTTTCAAGGACCCAGGTTCAATCTCCAGTACCACAAACATGGGAAAAGGATGTTGCAGTCCACTCCCGAAACAATCAGCTGTTGAAAACCCTATGAGGGTCACTGTGAGTCAGACCTGACTTAATAGCACCTAACAACAACAACAAGACCCAAACTATTCCTACCCATCCCCCCCAAAAAAAATCAAGAATACATAAATTCACAGGTCATGGAAATTCAAATTCACACCTTGTTAGAATAAACTACCAAAAACTAATTCAAAGCTTGTAGTTTGAGACATGATTTAAACCGTGTTCTTAGCATGGCTTTGGCAATTTTTAAATGACTTCAACTGAAATGGAAATACCAGATTGTTACCCATCCATTCTCTCCACACAGCTCAGCTCAAGCCAAACTTCCTTGAAGCTTGCCAAGTAAGATTCCCTCCTTGACTCTTTAATCTTAGATTTGCAGATATATGCTGTGACTCCCATTCCAGAGAGCCAGGAGGTCCTGCAGAGAGAGGGTGTTCCGGACAACATCAAAAGTTTCTATAAAGTGAATCACATCTGGAAATTCCGCTATGACAGACCATTTCACAAAGGCACAAAAGATAAGGAGAATGAATTCAAGGTACCATTCCATCCTAATAACATGCTCTGTCCTTATATATTCTCATAGACTGTGAGTTCCTTGGGGCCATACCTTGTCTTTTTTTTTTTTTTTCTTTCAGTACTCAGGCATTTAAACCTAGGACCTCATGTATGCTAGGCAAGTGCTCTACTATTAGGCTGCACCTCAGCCCCTTTTTTTATTTTTTATTTTCAGATGGGGTCTTGCTAAGTTGCATAGGTAATAGGTGACCCCTGGTCTCAATTTGGAGATCCTCCTGCTTCCACCTTCCGCATCACAATGCCCAGCTCTGGGGCTAGACTCTTGATATATATTTACTTCAAGTAGTATCAAGTAGCAGAGGTAGAGGGGACTCTTATTATTGTTAGGTGCCATCAAGTCTGGTCCAACTCATTGTGACATTATGTGCAGAGGGAAACATTCCCTGGACATTGTGCCACACCTGGCACTATGTCAGTGCTTCTCTGCTATTCATAGGGTTTTCAATGGCTGATTGTTTCAAGAGTGGGTTGTCAGGTCCTTCTTCCATTTCTGAGGTGCTAAGGATCAAACTCAGGGCCTCAGAGAGTACAGAGTGGCACTCTACCAACTGAGCTAAACCCCAGCCCAGAAGGGACTCTAGAAGTCCTTTGGTCTAGTGGTTTTCCTGCTTTGCTATATGTCAGAATAATAGGAAGCACTTTCTAACCAACCAGATTTTTTGCTCCCAGCCCAGGAATTCTGACTTCTTGGTGACTCCCCTGAATTCAGCATTTTTTGTGACAATTTTAATGCCAGTAGTCCTTAGACCAGCCTTTGAGAACTTACATTTGAACTCAGTCCCCTTATCCATTCATGTTGATCCCACTGTGGGACCTCACGAGACGTACACTAGGTACCAGAGTGTGCAGTGAGTAAAGGACACTTAATGAGCAGGGGAAAAGAGAACCCCAAGAGAGAGAACAAGTTAGGCAGACTGCTGGCGTGGCAAATTCTGTGCTGTCTTTTCCTTCTTTTTCTCATTACAACAGTGTGTAAGTGGGATGTGGGGGTACATGTTTGTGATCCCAGCACGTGGGAGGCCAATCAGTAGGATCATGTACTGGAAGGCAGCCTAGGCTAGACAGCAAGTTCAAGACCAGCCTCTGCCATACAGGGAAACCCTTTCTCAAAGGAATGATATATAATTGGGATTTCTAAGAGGACCCAAAGTAATAGCGCATCTTGGCCACTGTCTGTGTTGAGTTGTCTGTTGTCAGTAGATCCTGTATGCCTTGCTAGTTCAGCATGTCCCTAGCCAAAAAGGTGAAGAGTCCTCACAACCCCTACTGGTAAAAAGAGGATCAGTTGTTTAGCATAAATTGCAATCTTCCCTTTCCTTGAAATATGTGGCATAGTAGGGCCAGATAGATCCCCAAGTAGTCAATATTTGCACTTAACCAAAAAGTGCAGAAAGAACTTAATTATTAGGGAATTATGGGAGAAGGCTCTGCCAGCACATTTCTAAAACAATCAGCCATTGAAAACCCTATGAGTAGCAGAGAAGCACTGACATAGTGCCAGGTATGGCACAGTGTCAGGGCGTGTCTCGTTCTGTTGTACACAGGGTTGCTATGAGTCGGACCCAACTTGATTGCACCTAACAACAACAATTGGGGGATTTATTGTCTTAGCATCTTTCATTGAAAATATTTTCTTCATCAGCTAGGAGGCAATCTCCTAACACTATTCATCTTGCCTAATGTTGACTCATCTGTCCGCCTTGCCTAAGTCAGTTCCCAGTACTGTGAGTAGAACTCCAGGAATTGTTCACAGCCAGATCAGAAGGGGAAGCTATGGTAATTTTGCAGCACTCCAAAGGGGCTGAATAAAGAGCAATTCTTTATACAGGGAGATTTGATGGATTAAATAAGAAGGCAAGACCGCTGGAAAACACCACTGGGTTATTAGTGAAAAGATCCATGATCATGTTCCAGCCCTTTCTGGATATTTCAATTTTCCTTTTGTCCTCCCAAATCAGTCAAACATCTAATTAGTTTCTGATATAGTTCTCCTTGCAGTTGCCTCCAATGACAAGCCAAAGATGTGTTGGAGTCAGACAGGTGGCTTGCCTAGAGTTGTGTGCCAGTTACCCATAGGCCCAGTATTGGAATGCACATCTTCTAACTCCCTCTCTACTCTGCCACATTTCCTGGTGGCCATCATGTTAAATGTTTATCAGTGATTCAGCAACCTTCCTGGGGTGGGGCAGTGGGGGGTAGTTCTGGCTCCCTGTTCCTGTGCATACAGCTCTCAGAATCTGGCTCCAAACTACCCTGCCCCTAAGCCTGTCCTCACCACAACCCACTCACCCACTCCCCTTCTCAACTCTAGCAACACCCAGCTCTTCCTCTGTCGCCATGCCCTTTCACAAGTCACCCAGTGTCTGTGCTTCCTCCTGCCTGTTCGGCTGCCCCCGCTCCCCTCCTGGCAAACTCCTACTCACTCTTCAGAATTCAGCTCACGTGTCACCTCCTCCAAGTGCTGCTGTCCTCAGCCCCCTCTGCACCTGGAACATTCCTTTCTCTTTCATCTGAGCTCTTACCTTTCTGCTTACCTCCTTGTCGCCACCAGAATTCTGGGAGCTCTTGTCATAAGGGCACTGCGATATTTGTATCTGTAGCTCTCAGCTGGTGCAAAGAAATCCTGCCATTTTGTTGTTGTTGTTGTTGTTGTTGTTGTTGTTGTTGTTGTTGTTTGAATAAATTGCTTAATTTCAGAAATATTTTGAAGTTTCTTATCCTCTTGGGAATACACTTGGCTTAACTGAGAAAGATGAGGCATAGATTCAGAAATTAGACTGACACAGAGAAGCCTGTCGTCAACAGTAGGTCATCCCAAAGACAGCTTTCCCACGTCCTGAGGGGGCTCATCCTCATCAGAGGGACCTTGGCTTCAGCCTACAAGTGTGCCCGGATGACAGCATTCCAGCTGGCATGAGGTTTCTGGTGGCATTGGGCATATGGCAGTGGAGAAGGATTTGGGTTGTAGCATGGGTGTCAGCACGGGCTCAGTAGGTAATTAGGATGTGGCTTGTGAGCAGGTCAATTGTCTCTTTAAGGCTTAGTGTCGTCCCATTTAAAATAGAAAGCCCTTTCTTTCCTTTGGGTACTGTGACTCTAATCTTGTGTTGAATAGCTCATGATATTGCCTCTTCTAGATAAAAATGCTAAACCTTGAGGAGTGAAGAGTTTAAATTTAAATTTTAAAGAAAAGCCAAAGAAAATGACATAAGGCCTGGTTTTATATTTTGAAGCTTGTTTTCTGAAGGAGAACCTCATCTGTTCTACATTCAGGCAATGCACAATGGAATTATGAACACAAACTTCAACAGTGTCTCACTGTGATTGTCTCGTGAGTGCTCAAATGAAGACTGAAGAAAGGCTTTCAGAAATAAGCAGAACTTGATCACATTCTTCATCACTCAGTGCCTAAAAGGAAGGACAAATTGAGGCTTATTTGGTGTTATTTTTTACAGAGCCTCTGGGTGGAGAGAACGTCGTTGTACTTGGTGCAGAGTTTACCTGGCATTTCCCGCTGGTTTGAAGTGGAAAAGCGTGAAGTGGTAAGGATCAGAGCTTGTTCTCAAGTACTTTCTCAGCACAGTAGCTTGCCTGGGGTCATGCTGAATAGTAATTGCTTCTGCTCTTGATGCAGAGTCCCTGGATTCACTCAGGTTAAGTTAGGGAATATTTATGGTATAGAGTGCTATTACCAAGGCTGTGAAGGTGAGTGTTAATGTTGTCCTAGTCTATCCAGCCACAGGAAATCTGTGAAAACACCTATGATTACAGCATATAAAAAAACTGTTTGGGCCCTTGCTTGAAAAGAACTAGAATTCCAGCTCTCCTAATTGCTCTAGATAACTGTGTGATTTCAGTGCTTACTACGTGACAGGCTATTGTCAGTAAAGCTGCCTGTCTTTTCTTATTTCAAATCATCATATCTGAGCAGTGAGGTATGTATGCTTTTCCCAATTTTTGCAATTTTTACCAAGAGGGTAAAAGCCTTTGCCTGAGGTCACGTAAGGTATTTAAAAAGTATAGACTCAAGCCCAGGTTTTTCTAATTCCAAAGCCAGTTATGTTTATCTGTTTTAGCCTTCCTTATAGGCAAAATGAACTTAATGTAGAAGCCCAACACAGTGTCTGACACAGTAAGTCCATCCTGTCCTGGTTTGCAGTGGAAGAGATGGAGGATATTAGTAACTGTAAGCAATTCAGGAGGAAGCACCAGGTGGAGCTTTTTACAAAACCTGGTAACCACAGCACTCAAGAACCCTCTGGTTATCAAATGCACCCCCAGCTCCTATGCCCATCACAGAGCACAGGGAAGCCATGAGATGGAATCTCCCCATGCTGGCTGTCCCTGTAGCTCTTCAGGCTAAAAGCACCTTGATGTCAGCCACAGCCCTGCAAGCTCACAACATCCCTTCTCCCTCCTTTAGGACATCTGTTACAGCTGAGGCCAGTCCTTTGCCCTAGTCCTCCATCTGAAAGAAAATGTACCAATTGACAAAATACAATGTAAACCATACATGAATTAGAGTCAGGCCCGCTCTGTCAAGAACAAGTAAAAGCAGTTGGTGCCAAAACTGTTTTTGCAGAATGGCTTGTCCTACCTGAAATCTCTCAGCATTGAAATGTCAGCTTACCACATCCAATGAAGCTAAGGATTTAATGGGATTTTTATTTTGCAATGCCAAAAATGAATAAAGCTCCCTAAACAAATTGAATTTGGTAAATCAGATTGCATCAGCGTGGTTGTATTCTTGTACAGTCTGAGTCACGGGTCCCTAAAAACTGGTTGCTTATATGGTGTATGCCTCCGTGCATTCCATGGAAGAGGGGAGGCTGCCAAATGCAGTACTCAGAAAGTCTTACTATTGTGCCTCCTAATGAGTGGCATGGGCCCAACCCACAAAAGTGTTCTTAGTCACCCATGCAGCATGAATGATTCAGAGAACCTTTTCAAACCCAGAGCCCACAGCATTAAATTCTGTGAAGTCTCACCAGTGGTCAGAGCCATTGAAATGTTTCACACAAACCCCACTAATGAAAAGTAGCATGCTGGAAATGATAAAAGGTGCATTCCTAAACACAGCCTTTCAAACATCAGCTGCCTGCTCTATTAGAATATGTAATCTCATGTTCTGTTGGAACAAATCAAACTGGGCTATTTTGTTCCCTGAGCACCGCCCACTCTTAGCAGCTTTTGTGTTTTTCTCTTGTTCCTGCGGCCTGGAATGTCCCACTGTGTATTAAAGTTATTGGTGTACTGGTTTAATTCCTATTGTATAAGGCCTTCAAGAACAGGAGTGGTAGGTGCTCAATAAATATATGAAAAATGAGTTCAGATTCCTTATCTGCAATGCCAAGATCTGAAAACCAAAGGGTGTCTACATAAATTTGGCTCCAAAATTCATTTACTCACACACCTAAGCTCTCCTAGGACAAAGTCATTCATTCACTTTCTTTCATTTAATGTAGATGCTCATGTGTTTCACTGATGAAATATTTATGTTCCCAATTAAAAGAAACTGCCCCAGACCCTGCTGGGGGTTACACAATATACCATGTAAGCCCTGTATTAATTTTCTAAAATCTGAAAAGTTCTAAATTCTGAAACATACGCCATCAAAGGTTTCAAATGGAAGTGTGGACCTTTATTTTCTAAATAATAGATCCAGAATAGCTTATATGATTTGGGGAAGATATTGATGTCTTTGGATTATTGTTTCCTCCATTTTTTTAAATTTGTTCTGTTTTCAACCTCCCCCAAAAAAAACCTTTTTTTTCTATGATTAATAAATAAGATTATCTTAAAAAATTAAATATGATAAACCTTTCATAGTTTAGGATCTATAAATAATGACTTTTAAAAATTCCAACTAAAGAACCAGGCATGGTGGTGCATGCCTGTAATCCTAGTAGTTGTGATGCTGAGGCAGGAGAATTGACATGAGTTTGGGGCTAGCCTGGTCTACATAACAAGTTCCAGGCCAACTTGAGCTACTTTCAAAAAAAAAAAAATTAGGAACGAGAATATTATCACAGCACATCATATTCATTGCAAAGTCATGTGGATTTAATTTCAAAATATACCCAGAATCCAGCTTCTTCTCACCAGCTGCACTGACAGCACCATCTAGTGCCTCATTGCTGCACTTGACTGCAGGACTTCACTCCTAACAGGTCTCTTGCTTCCCCACTTGTCTCTGCAGTCCCTTTGGCACATGGCAGCCTGTGATGCTTTTAAACTTGTGTTATATCATACAAAACTCAAGAAAATAGGCAGAGCATGACTCCAGAGGCAAAGGCAGGAGGAGCATAAGTTTGAGGCCAGAGGCAGCCTGCATAACTTAGAAAGCCTGTCTCAAAATTAAAAGTACAAAATGGGTTGAAGGTACAGCCCAGTGGTAGAACACTTGCAAAGCATGTGTGAGGCCCTGGGTTCAACCCCTCAGTACAGAAAAAATAAATAGAGACAATATATAATGAACCTGATATACCTATCGTCTTACTTCACAAGCTACAAAAAGGTCAAAAATTGTGTTTTATCTGCATTTCTATTCTCTCCTCACGCTTTGTTATTTTGAAGCAAATCTCAGATATACAATTGTATATGTTAATGTTTCATTTTGTATATATATAAATGTATATGTATATATATATATTCCTGAAACAGTATAGCCATAATATAATCATCACATCTAAAAGAGTAACAGTAATCATTGATTATGAAGTGACCAGTGCGGCAGTCCACTCCCAAAGCAATCTCAAAAACAATCTGTGATTGAAGACCCTGTGAGGGTTGCTATGAGTCAGACACGACTCCTTAAGTCTTGATTTTGCAGACTGCATCTCACTGGGGTCATTTAACATCTTCTCCATGACCTACATTTCTTGTAAATTGGTAGTTAAATCTAGAGGCTTGATAAATTTTGTTTTTGTAAGAGTACTTTAATAGGTGGTATTATGTGTCTCTTGTTCTCTCTGTCTCCCTCCTTCTCTCTCTTTCCATCACTATCTTTCTCATGATATTAGCAGTTATTGGTAATTATTGCACAGGCCTATTAATCTTTTAGGGGTTAAAATGGTGATATCTTATCATTACATCTTCATTTATTCATTAGAATACTTCTATAAAAAGGAATGTCCCATCATTACCCTGAGGCATTGAAAATATCATGTTCTATTTTTCTCCTTTATTTATGGTTTTCAAAATGATAATTTGGTTCCCTAGCTCTGTACACAAATAACCAGAAGGTTACTTTGGCTTTGTTTGGTTTGGTTTTTATTATTATTACTAGATCATAGATTTAAGCATATTTGTTTTGTTTTAATCCATGGAGCTATTATCATTGTTATTCTTAAATCCATTATTCCTCTTATATTGTTTCATCTTTGTGCATTGGAAGTCTCTTCAAATTGGCTCCTGAGTCTTTTTGACATTATCCACATAGTGTTTTTTACTTAGGTAATATACGAAATCAGGTTGTCAAGTAAGACATAGGAATCAGTGCTGTCTCCTAGCATCAAGTTTTACTAATAATTTCAAGGCAACCCAGATGTTCAGATGAAGCAGAGAGACTTCCAAGACATCAGGTGTCATCCACCAGGTCTTTCTATCCCACATCAATAATAATGATTGAGAATAAAAGATGAGGTCTCTAAGTGAGGTTCATAGGCTTCTTCATACAAAGAGCACATCTAAATTGTTGCTCTTAGGTGCCATCAAGTCGGGTCCAATTCATAGTGAGTGACCCTGTGCACAATAAGATGAAACACTACCCAACACTCGGCCATGCACACAATCTTTTTATGTTTGAGCCCATTGTTGTAGACACTGTGTTTCATATGAAGTATGAATTAGGAAATGTTCCATTTTATGCTCGAGAGAGTTACCTGTGAACTCAAGGACATTCTCTAATCGTGCCCTATGGCTGCTGACTTCCTACTAAAGGTATACTTGTTGGGGAGTATTGTTGGGGAGTGTTTCATTCTGTTGTACATAGGGTCACTGTGAGTTGGACCCAACTTGATGGCACCTAACAACAACAACATAGATAACATTTCTTTCTCCTAGCAATTACTCTTGGTCCATTTACTTGAAGGTTCAGTTAGCAAGGAAAGAAGACCTAGTCATGTGTATTCTCTTCTGTGCCTTATGACCTTCCATAGTAAAGAGAATGAATGGATCCCAAGCCAGCTACTTTAACATCTTTCTGGTAAATACTTTCATTGCTTTCTAGTGTGACAGGGTAGCCCACACTCACTCATATATCTCCTGCCCCAAATCTGAAAACAGCCACTTCTCCAATGATCTGATTTTGTTTCATGGTAAATAGTATTCAAAAATCACATGTGTGGGCTAGAGAAAAGTAATTATTTGATGAATATTGTTTATACACATATCTTTGCACACTACTTTGTCCATCTCCTTAGGATTATTTCCCTAGAAGTGAATTAATCTACCAAAGGATATCTCCAGTTTATCCTTTGACTGATGGCTCAGTGATTGGCTCTATCAATTTATACCCTGGGTGGAGGGAATAAGGAGGGGATAAATGTCCTTGGCAATACTGTTTCCCAGCATTCTCCCCAGTGCTTGGTGTTCTATATTATTTCAATCTTTATAAATAACAGACCAAGAATGATTATACTAGGGTTGAATTTTATAGCATTTACTGAATACTAGTGAAGAATGTGGGCTGGGATTTAGCTCAGTTGGTAGAGTACTACGCTGCGGTCTCTGAGGTCCCGAGTTCAATTCCCAGCACCACAAAAATGGGAGAAGGACCTGGCAATCCACTCCCAAGGCAATACCGAAACAGTCAGCCATTGAAAACCCTATGGGGGTCGCTATGAGTCGGATACCAACTTGACGGCACCTAACAACAACAAGTGAAGAATGTAGGTTTTAATATATTAATTCACTCTATTTCTTTTGTGAATGTACCAGTCCTACTTTGTCTAATTTTCTTCAGTAATTGAGAAATGTTGATACTTTGTCCAGAATACATGTTGGAAATATTTCTCCAAGTTATTGTCTTTTGTCTGTGTTTATTATATCTTGTTTACTTTTTAGAAATATCCTATTAATAGCGTTTGAATTTGTAAAGTGAAGACAGATTTGTTTTTATTCTATTATAGTAAAAAACACATAACATAAAATCTTCAACTGCAACAATTTTAAGTGTATAATAATAGTGTTGTTCTATTATTCTAAAAAACACATACCAAATCTTCAATTGCAACAATTTTAACTGTATAATAATAGTGTTGATTATATGTAATTGTTGGATAGCTGATCTCCACAATTTTTTCCTCTTAGAAAAGTGAAACTCTGTGTCCATTCAACCTCAGTTCCTCCCTACCTCCAGCCCCTGGTAATGACCATTCTACCCTCTAAAATGTTTTCCTGGGGGTTGCTTTGTTTTGTGTTTTTAAGTACTGGGGGTCATATCTAGGCCCTTGCACATACTAGGCTACTGCTCCATCACTGTACTGAACCCACGACCCATTTTATATTTTATTTTGAGGGAGGATCCCACTAAGTTGTGCAGCTTTCCTTTAGCCTTGAACCTGCAATCTTCCTGGCTCAGCCTCCCTAATTGCTGAGGTTATAAATGTTCATTATGGTACCCAAATGTTTTACTTTTTAACTTTCATTGATTTGGAGCTCTCAGGCTTTTGCTTTACAGTTTAGGTTTTATGAACATAAAATAAAGTCTAACATCACAAATAATTGAAAATTAAATACCCATTTATACCATTCAGGTAAAGAAACAACATTGTTCTAGGGCATGGTGGTACACACCTGTAGTCCCAGCACTCTGGAGGCTGAGGCAAGAGGATCTATGCAAGTCCAAGGCCAGCCTGTTCTACATAGAGAGTTCCAGGACAGCTTAGGCTACACAGTGAGACCTTGTCTCAAAAAGTAGAGGCCTCTTATGAGCTCTTCCAAACTACACCTCCCTATCTTTTCTCCAAAGTTCTCCAGACTTTTATAGTATCCATTCTCTTGCTTAGTTTATCATCTACTTATGCATCTCTAAATAAGTCAATTTAGCCTGCAGCCATACCACTGTGATGTCTGATCCCATCAGATTTTGGAAGCTAAGCAGGTTTGTACCTGGTTAGTACTTGGATGGGAGACCCCCTGGGAACACCAGGTTCTGTAGGCTTGGAAGAAGGACCTGGAAACCCACTCCCAAAAGACAATCAGCCATTGAAAACCCTGGGACAATAGTGCTTCGTCTGTTGTACATAGGGTAGCTATGGTTCGGACACTGACTTGATGGCACCTAACAACAACAACAACAAATAAGTCAATTTAGTTTTGTTTGGTTTTGAACTTTACATAACAGTGTCATACTGTGTTGCTCCATTTTAAAACTTGTCTCAGTATTATTGGTGATATTTTTCCATTTATTACATATGACTGAAGTGTTTTTCATTGCTATATCTTATTCCATTATATGAACAAAGTACACAATATGTTTATACATTCTCCTGCCAGTGAACATACAGATTTTGGAAGCAATTACAAACATTATTGTACATGTTTCCTGATACATATGTGCACATATCTCCAACTCCCTTTTTCCTTGGATGTATGCTAGAAATAGAATTTCTGCACTATGACACAGATATGGAGATGGATATATATATCTTCAAAAGTTTTCCCAAGTTAATCAAGTTGAACTTCCAGCAGCAAGAACTGAAATTCTATTGCTCACATTCACACTCATTTGTTATTGTCATATCTATTTTTGGCATTTCATTGGGTGTTTAGAAGTATAATATTGTACTATTGTTTTTCATATCTTTGATCACAAATGAAGCTCAATATCTTTTCATATGTGTACTGGCCATTTGGATTTCTTCCTTTCTGAAATGGCTATTTGAGTCTTTTGCCCATTTTTTATTGGTTTTTAAGAGTCTTTGTATATTCTGTGGGCTCTGATGATTATACATATTAAATATCTTCCCATATGTCCTGGCTTATCTTCAGTTCTCTTTATATATTGTTGTTGTTGTTGTTGTTAGGTGCTGTCGAGTCGGTATCTGACTCCTAATGACCCTCTATACAACAGGGGAAACACTATTGTCAGTGCTTCTCTGCTGTTCATGGGGTTTTCAATGGCAGATTGATTTTTGGGAGGGGGTTGCCAGGTCCTTCTCCCAAGCCTACAGCTTCTGGTGTTCCCAGGCGGTCTCCCATCCAGGTACTAACCAGGCCCAACCCTGCTTAGCTTCCGAGATCTGACGGGATCGGATGCCACAGGTCTATGGCTGCAGGATCTTTTATATATAATATCTTTAATAAACATTCATTCTTAATTTTGATATAGTTAAATTATTCTAGGGGTTTTTTTAGTGTTGGTTTAAGATGATCGAAAGTGCCCTTCTAAAACTCTCATTTGTTTCTTTAACTTAAAGACCTAGTATTTAAATATACTTGTTGTAAGACTGAATTGCTTTATTACTGAGAGCTTGGCAGACCTTCTTCTCAAAGAGAACAGCAGTGACAATAACAGTCCCGATGTCATAGATTTGAAAAACACTTTTATCATTTTCACAATTAGGTCCTCTGTACGACCCAGTAAGTCATGATTCTGTTTGGCTCCACTTCAACAAATGGATCCTGAAGTGTATATGATTATCTTGTTTTGTATAACTTCCAACTGTGTGCCATGCTGTGCCACCTTATGATGCTGTTGTGTATGCATATGGGGTCCTTCTTCCCAACTAAGCTGAACACTTATTGACACTATAAATGCATCTTTGTGTCTCCTGTGGTGCTTTGTATGAAATATGCATTTAGAAAGGTGATGGTAATGTCCTTCAAAAAAATTTCGTTTTCTGAGATGTTTGGATGTTATCTTAAGGTGGTCATTGATACCCTAATATACACCAGTGATTGCTCATTATGCAGATGTTTCGACCAATGAATATAACTGTCTGAGCTTTTTAGACCTTACTAATGAACAGGTAACTTGACTTCCACATCCTTGTCTATTATTGTGGATGGCTCTTGGTAGATACTGATAGGCACCAAGGGGGACCACAGGTAATTCAGAATGTGGATGATCTATTTTGCCTTTCTTATGGTTTCCTTCCTTCCTTCCTTCCTTCATTTCTTTTTTTATCTTTTTCTTTTTTATCATTCTTGAATGTTACAAAAGTCAATATACATTTATGTTCGTTTATTTCTTAGGTAGAAATGAGTCCTCTGGAAAATGCAATTGAAGTGCTGGAAAATAAAAATCAGCAGCTGAAGACTCTGATTAGTCAGTGTCAGACAAGACAGATGCAGAATATTAACCCCCTGACCATGTGCCTGAATGGAGTGATCGATGCTGCAGTCAATGGTGGGGTTTCCAGGTACCAAGAGGTGAGGATTAGGGGCTCTTGTTGGAGAGAATGTTTTCAGTTCTGATTTCTTAGGGTTTCCTGAATCTTTTTTCAAAATATTTACCCATATCAGCGTACAAATAAATGGTTGTAATCGACACAAACAGTACTTTTTGAAATGGAGCAAACAAACATAGTCACTTGTAATATTCCCTTGCTCCATTTTTCCAGCATGTATTTTGAGAGTAAGCGTGTGTGTGTGTGTGTGTGTGTGTGTGTGTGTGTGTGTGTGTGTGTAGGAGGAGGTCAGGATTCTTTAATAAATGTCTACCTAAAGTAATTTCCCTGAGCAAAGAGGTTCATGAGCATAGAAAAGTCTAAAGTCTGGTCTTGTTTAAACAATCCTTCAAGTGGATTTTTCCTCTACTCTCTTAGTTTTAAACAGAAATGTTTAATAGCCTGGAATGTGAGGCCACCCTCTTGATCACATTGAAATGTTAAGGCAGTTTATTTTAGGATTGAATGCCGTAGAGCTTATTGACTTGGGTTTGCTCTTTGTTTATTTTACTAAAAGTACTTATTGTACCAGCTCTATTCTTCTTTTAACAGTCCTTTCCATAGGTTCCCTTTTGACCAACTGCCCACAGTAGGAGTCATTCCACCCATCACTTTTCTAAAGATGCCAGGTCTTTGAAAACAACAACTATGTCTTTAGTGAAAGACTTGCTAACTCTCCTAAGATAGACTGACTGTCCCTTCTTTTCCTAGGCATTCTTTGTCAAAGAATATATTTTAAGTCATCCTGAAGATGGGGAGAAAATTGCACGGTTAAGAGAGCTGATGCTAGAGCAGGTAAGTGTGGCAGAAGCCAATCTCTTTCTCTCTATTTGCCCTGGCTGAGTGCTTGCTTACCAGAGACCCATTTATGAGGTGCTCTGTGTCAGTGGTCCATGTGGGTGACAGTCAGGGGTTACAGATTCACTTTTATTATATCCCAACTTACTAATTTCTATTTTTCTTCCCCTTTGGTTGCAAAAATAAATTTAACAATAAGTAGCCCACTATAACAAACACTTCATGTAATCACTTTGAATGTTCTCTCCATGAAGACTTGCTGTAGGCTAGCTGTTGACTTGTCACTCAAAAGTTTGTGCTCAAATACATTCAGGCCACTGCAAAGTAAATGAATGAGTGCATGCATGAATGAGATTATTATTTAAGTGCTAAAGTAAGGAAGTGGGCCATCAATAACATTTGCCTTAGAACAGTAAGACTAAGCATATAGATTATGTGATGTGGACAAAACTAGATACAGTTCATCATTTTCTACTCCAAAGAGGCACAGTTTATTTTTATCTATTTGGCACCATCACTATGAGGAACTGGAGTGAGTAATCTATTACATGCTGCATCCCTTCTGATAGTGGCCTGAAAATGGTTTAAAAACCTCTGAGGTCTTTGACATGGTTCGAAATCTAGGTTAAATTGGAAATAAAGACATTTTATTCCCATGAAGAGTGGAATATGTGTGATAAAATCGGACAAAACCTTCTCTTCCCACTTGGTAATACCATGTCAATAATGAAGCATGCTCCGTTGGCCTAGAAAGTGATGAGGTTGTGTCTGGTTTTAGTCACTATTTTATGTCCAATGGACTTAGTCCACAAAACCTCAGACCAGGGGAGAGAAATGGCCACAGATGGAGACAGTTGTACAGCATCTGGAAAAGAGAGAGGTATAACTTGACGTTGACCTGCAAGGAAATAGAGAATAAGTCAAGTTCCCAATGTGACCCTGGTTGGGATGTCCTCTACCTGGGATTATGGAATGACTTTAACCTTTGTTGATTTTTTAAAATCTGCATTTTACCTGGACATCATCTCTTATGAGTGGTTTCCTTCAGACTGTATCTGCTGTATTCAGCCTGACTGGATTCTTTGCCCAGAATTAAAATGCTCCTCAGGGCCATGAAGCTTGTCTCGGGAAATAAAATTAGGGACCCTTCATTTTCTCCATGCCCTCACTGTGTTCCTGGAACCTTATGAAAAGAGCCTTGACTTAGGAAACATGATGCCCACATTACAGGACAAGTGGTATAAATTGCTGTTATGTGACAGTGGGCAAGTCACATCATCTTTGAGGGACCATCAAGTAGGGAAATAGGCTAGAGAGGACACCATCCTTCCTGGACCTCTGAAAAGTAGCTCAGACAAATCATCAAATGGACATGGAAATGCACCCTTCCCCAATGCTTCTTCCAGGAAGGACTTTTGCCTCTGCTGCTAGAAGTATGGCCTTCAATAGACAAATCCAGCTGTCAGGTCCTTCAGGGGTTGCCTTGGCTGCAAACAGCCAGGTGTCCCATGGTTGCTACCTCCTCAGTGGCCCAATTCCAAGACTGAGGAGAAAGTATAAAGTCTGGCCATTTGGGCCCAACATGGTACATCTCTGACAGCCCAGTAAAGCTCCAGAGGGCTTGAGGGCTTGGTAGAAGCTAGCCCGCCTGCCATGCAGCTCAGTTTCTTTCTGTCAAATCCCACTCTGCCCTACCCTCAGACAGAGACCCCCAGGTCCCATCCAGTGGACTTTGTGAACTCCATGCCAGAGTGTACTTCTCAAGTCACCCAACTTACAACCTTATCTCAACAAAAGGGGGGTGGTGGCCTTACAGCTAGTTTTTAAAATGGGGAGACCAGCTCCTATACTTAGTCTCAGCTCCTCCATCCCTCCTGTACCCTCAGGCCTAAGGTTGGCCTCTCTCTTTATCCCTCAGACATACACTCCTCTTCATCTCTTCCTTCCCAAAGTGTCCTTCATATTCATTTCAGGGCATTTTTCCCTTTATGTGAGGGTGAGCATCTAAGGAAGATGCCAGCTGCTCTAACACGCAAGGGTCAGCCCTGTTTCACCTTGAGCTTTCAGCCTACCATCCCCACAAGCTGTAAAGACCAAGACCTTGCAGTTATGTGTGATTTGTTTTCCCCCCAGATTATGGATTTGGTTCTTTTGACCACTTCAGTTTAGGGGCGTTTGTAAATGTAAAAGATAGCTGCTGTTCAAATGGAAGGAATTACACACTATTGATAATTGCACAAAGGAAAGCTGCCTGTTTATGTTCATTTCCTTTTGGGTCCTCATGGCAGGAAAACTTTTCTTTAAGTCCTACCTGCTCCCTTGTTGCATTATATTAAGGGTCCAAGAATAACATTTTTTAAACAAAAGCAAGAAGTATAGCAACTGTTATAGAATTCATTTTTTCCTTCCTCCCTGACAGATGTTGGGAATCTGTGGGAGGGATGGGACAGGGCATAAAAATCTGATGGAAAAGAGGATAATAACCTAAGAGAGGGGGTATACCCACAGAAGAGATCCCTGAGGAAGACTTGCTTGGCTGTAGGGAAGGATAAGAAGAGGCCAAAAGAACACATAACTAGTCAGAAGGGTTATCATTGGGTATCTAAAATATATAGGAAAGAAGCTCGGGGAAAATCAAGTAGGAAACACAAGTCTTTGGAATCAGACAGACCCAAGTACCAATCCCCATTTATCTCTTACTACATGCAGGACATTTTGGTCTTCAGTTTCCTTGTCTGTAAAGTGACAGTTCCTATGTGGTCAAATTCAGAGGATTAGCAATAATGCATGCAGAGTAAGTCCAATGCTTTGTACACAGCAAGTGCTGGTGAAATAGTCATTGATGTGGGTTTTTCTCTTATGTTGTTATCAAGGCACAGATTTTGGAATTTGGTTTGGCCGTGCATGAAAAGTTTGTACCTCAAGATATGAGACCCCTTCACAAAAAGCTGGTGGACCAGTTTTTCGTGATGAAGTCGAGTTTAGGGATACAGGTATGTACACTAAGTGGCCATGGTGGGGCAGTCTAACCACTGCCATTTGCTTTTTGTTAGAGAGATGATGAAGTATCCCAACAGTGACATCTTTTGGTTTTGCTGCCACACTGCAGCATTACCAGGAAGTCTGCAAACATTAAAATTGCATTGCCTGTTATTTGCCATGCTTACCATTTTTGAAAGTAAAAATTTAAAGGAAGGAAGGCTTAATCATTCTGAAACTTATAATAGATCCCTATTGTAAAGATTTCATGATATTGAAGATGTGTATGTGGTGTAATAAAATATCTGATAAATTAGTTTGCCCATGTCATCACCGTAATAAACTGTTTTCTTTACACCTCTTTAGGAGTTCTCTGCTTGCATTCAAGCCAGCCCTGTCCATTTTCCTAATGGAAGTCCTCGCGTGTGCAGAAACTCAGCACCTGCTTCTATGAGCCCAGATGGTACCAGGGTAATTCCTAGACGCAGGTAAGTCATATTCTGAATTACCTTACAATTTGGCATCCCCACAAGATGATCTGGAATGATTTTCTCATTCCTTATGGCACAATTTGTCAAATACGCTGTTTCTTAATGAAATAATTAACCCGCAAGGCAGCTGCACACATCTGCCACTGGTATAACAACAACAGCATGAGAAATAAATAAACTCAAACATTTAATTGTACTGAGGCAAACAGGAGACAAAAAAACATGGGATGTATCTTTTTTCCTTTTGGTTTTATGCCATGCCAGCATGTGATAAAATGCAATTCAGAAACTGAGTTAACGACCATTTTTTTCCCGAAACAGCCCATTAAGTTACCCAGCTGTCAACCGGTATTCTTCCTCCTCACTGTCCTCACAAGCTTCTGCTGAAGTAAGCAATATTACAGGGCAATCAGAAAGCTCTGATGAAGTCTTTAACATGCAGGTACTTCACTAGCTCTTTGTCTGCTCGTGTTTATTCCTTTTCTGTCTCAGTCGTGAGAGTGTCTGTTCATTCTGCTGTGTTCATGAACAGACCTTCAAGCAAGAAGTTGAACAAACCTTTAAACACTCTTATTGCTTTACTGGTCTTTGGAGTCTATAAAGATGTTTCTTTCCAAACTCCCCATCACTTTGAGAAGACATGAGCAAGCAATGGAAAAGCCCAGGCAAGCTGCACAAGGGTTAGCTCTGAGACCGACCCCAAGCTGGCTTCCTCGTTCTTGGATTCTTGGAACATGTTGCCACGCAGTAGCTGCCTCTTAGCATTTCCAAGTGACTCTTTGAGAGGACATGGTTTGAGGGTCCACTGTAAAATTTTCTCTACTTACATACATATCAGAAATTTTCTAAAATAAAAATAATTCTAAAAGAAAATAGGTAGTTTTTTTATCTTTTAGAGCCAACATAACTCCTGCAATAAAACATTTTATTTAGACATTGCTTATATAGCTCAGTTGATAGAGTGCTGCTCTGTGTTCTCTGAGGCCCTGAGTTAAATCTCCAGCACTGCAAAAATGGGAGAAGGACATGGCAGTCCACTCCCGAAGCAATCCTGAAACAATCAACTGTTGAAAACCCTATGAATAGGAGAGAAGCAATGACATAGTGCTGGGCATTCTCAGCGTCTGAGAGTGTTTCATTCTGTTGTACATAGGGTCTCTATGAGTCAGACCCAACCCAACAGCACTTAACAACAAAACAAATATGCCATTTAGTATACTTTGGTAAAACTAACTGAAGTTTCCCCACTAGTATCTTGGAAAAGGGGGACAGCATGTCTCTCCTGATTCATGCTTTGAACGCCTTTTTTTAAGTAACTGGTGCAGTGGCTCATACCTGTAATCTCAGTGACTCAGGGGCAGATGCAGGAGGATCACAAGTTTGAGGCCAGAGGCAGCCTGTGTAATTTAGCTAGACCCTTTCTTGAGATAAAAAGTAAAAAATGGGCTGAGGGTACAGCTCAGTGGTACAGTTTGCAACGCACATGTGAGGCCCTGAGTTCAACCCCCAAGTACCACAACAGAATAGAATAATGTGAAGGCAGATTCTGTGCCTCTTAGAAGCACTGACCTGCCTCTGTGCCTGAGGCTGGAAGTATTTCTGCATACCCTTCAGCCAAGGAGCGAGCTGCTGACTGGTGCAGTCACAGAACACAGCTGCAACTAAAGGAACTGTTCCTTTGGCAGTAGTGAAGATCTCAGGTTCTTGATTAATTCAGGCAGGCCTCTTATATCTGAGTTATAAGACTTCTATATTTCTGAAGGGACATTTTTTTTGTTTTCTTTTTGCTAACTGGGGAAAAAAAACCTGATGGTTTTGCTTCAAGTATATCAGTGTCATATGAAGCTTCTAAAGCGTTGATAATGGCTCCCTTTGTGTTTCCAGCCAAGCCCATCTACCTCAAGCTTGAGTTCTACTCACTCTGCTTCACCTAATGTGACAAGCTCAGCTCCATCGAGTGCCAGAGGTCAGTGCCAGGGTTGGGTGGTGGGGGACTACAGCTTCCCAGAGAACCTTCCAGCTCCCAGGAGCTGTGGCTTCCATTTGCCATGCTATTGCCAACTGCTACCTGCCACGACACTGAGGTGTTTTCCTCCAGACAGGTCCTGTGCTGCCACCAAGCTGATGAGTCTGTTTTTCTTTCTCTTTCCAGCTTCTCCTTTGTTGTCTGACAAACACAAACATTCCAGAGAAAACTCTTGCCTGTCCCCAAGAGAGAGACCATGCAGTGCCATTTATCCAACACCTGTGGAACCTTCTCAGGTATTCCTATCGGTGAAGAAACTAGATAACAGGGGCCAGTCTAAAATTGCTTACCTGTCTGTGCAGAGGCATGCTGTAGCTGCCAAACGCTAGCAGGTGGACCCTGTCAGACCACAAGGCCAGCGGGAGGGAGAGACCACTTCTGTTTTGTGCCCATTGTTAGGAATTCGGCCTGAGCCATATTTCTGATGGGGAATACCCAGGTTGTTGCCTGAGCAGTGAAGCTGAAAGGGAAATGGGAAATGCCTGCCCTCCCCTTGATCTAACTCTGCATTTCACTGCTGCTACTTAAACATTCTAAGAGAGAGCTGGACGAATGAACTGTCTGTGTGTGTGTTTGCATGTGTATGGAGCAGAAATCGGGGGAACTTCTTATGTGCCCCGAAGAATCTGAAGGAGAAGTGTGCTGCTACCCAGCAGTCTTTCTTTTTGCCTCTACCTATCTAAAAGAGCTGCCTTTGATTCCTGTGAAGTCCCTGAGAGTACAGGAGTGATCTGTTTGCTTTTGCCATTCTTTTCTAATGCACTGAGGGCAGAGCAGCTGCATCATCAGGATTTCCCTGTGCAGCTCGCAGAAGTAAAGGAATGAGGCCCTCACCTCCCACTCAAATTTGGCTTCACAATGATCCTTCCCAGTCTGAGTGAGGGAGAGCCGTGGTCTCAACTCCTCGGGCACTTCAAGAACATTGGTTTGAAAATTGAAGATTGATTGTAGCCCTGAGTTTTATAGATTATTTGGGACTAATTTAGAGGCAGAGAAAAATAGTTCTTTTTACTCCAGCTAATTTCTGTTTTTCTACACCATCCTGGCAGAAGTCTGTAGCTGCATCGGGAAGTGGATGAGAGCGAGTGGGATTTGGCTTGATTGGTTTATCTTTGCTGATTGTGTGATCTTCCTGAAAGTCCCAGGATATCTCCTCAGCGCAACACTGATGTCTTGCAGAAATTATATCTGAGTGCGTTTGGCTGAACCAGCTAACCAGTTTCATTTCCCTTTGTCACTTGAGGTTGCAAGGGGACTTCATAGTTTGTTCCATCTGCACTAGGAAAACATGTTGCCAGCATGGGGAACTCTGAAAGCCTTCCCTGATTAGGCCCCCAAGTTTTTTGCTTTGGGTAAAATCTGAAGCAGTGTGTATGTTCCCAAAATGAAAAAAATACACATTGCTATAGTGCGTCTACTTTTAAGGACTTGGTACTTTTTAGTTTAATATGTTTAGTAGAACCATGTAAATTTGGCATTTTTGTAGACTAAAATGTATAGATTTTTAATGATTTCATATTTTTTTACTTACTATAGGATTTGAAATGTGAAGAGGTTAAAGTCTATTCACTCGATTTTTTTGAGCTAATACTTCCCCCTTACTTCTTACTTACATTTCTTATTGCAATGTAGCATTTGTATTTATAAAGAACACCATAGCTCAACTTCTATGTACTATTTTCCCTATATTTATTATGAGCCTTTGTTTACCATTTGTATTTAAAATGAAATATAAAGTTTTTAAACACTGTGTTCTTTCTTAAAACCGAAGGCTCCTCTACCCTTTCTCCTTAAATATAATTGAATTCTTTGTTCCTATGCTTATCATTTCATATTAAAAATTTTTGAAGAAAAAAATTTCCATAAGGAAATAATCATGTCATTTTCTAAAAGGTCTCACCTGTTAGCATATTGTATCATAAAGACAGACTCTTGTTCCTTACCAGAGGATGCTGTTTAATCATATTGGAGATGGAGCCTTGCCTCGCAGTGACCCAAATCTTTCTGCACCTGAGAAAGGTGAGTATAAACCAGCCCCTCGTCTGTCCTAGAATATGTAAGAGTTTGTTTCATCTTCATTTTCTCCAGTCTTCCGTGTGTCATGTGGAGGGCAGGGCCTCAGATCCGTAATGATCAGGACTAGGTTGATCTTTAGGGAATTAATGAAAGACAGTTATTCATGATCCATTTTTCATCAACAGTTTGCTTGTGATATTTAAAGCAGAATCTAAGTTAGGAACCCCTGGGTTAATGACTTTTTGTTGTCATTCAGTGAGTCACTCAGGCAATGCCTGCTTTTCCTGAAACAAAGTTGCCAATTAGGCTACTTGTTCAGCAAGCTGAAAACAGCAACTTCCCAAATTGATTCTTCAGTCCCTCTCCTTTGTCTCCTTTACAAAGCACATTCAGCCAGCTCATCTATTGTTTGTGGTGACTCAAATATGGCTCTTGTACAATTAAATACTATTTAAGAATTGCAATCCAGTGCATAATCAAGTGTGCCCTGCCTCAAGGTCACACGCAAATGAGAACCAAATACAAGCATAGCAGTAAGTAGCCAATTAGCATCAGTCTGAGAAACATAGCAGCAGAAAAAGGGCAGGTTAAATGTCACTTCCTCAACTGTAGGAGCTCCTAGCAAGTCACCCGTTCACCTTTCTCAGGGTCAAGACTCAAAAATAAGAGCAGTCTCACAGGCCAGTAAATCAAGAATCCCTAATGAACTGATCGGGAAAGTACACTTTAATTGCCCTCATTAAGAACTAGATTGTATAATCATTTGGGTAAACTGATACATTAACAGTAGAACTTTCCAAAAGGAGATGGAAATTAGTGCAGCCTTAGCCAAAATTATTTTAGAAGATGAAATTAGCTTTAATGGTATAAGTCAAACTTTGATCTTTGCCAGTAAAATTTAGGAATGTGGTATTATTCTCACCACTTCTACTAAAGAGAAACCACAAAGCAAATCTAAAAGGAATAGAGAAAAAGTATTTTAGAACTAACCCACCCCATTAAGTGAAAGTAGTAATTTAGAGCAGTAAAATGTGGGAATCCTCAGCATGTCCAGGAGATGGCAGTGTCGTACAAGGCGCAAACTCCTGGAGCTCCACGGCTCAATGCAAACCTTATTACATAGTGGCTGCTCATAACCTTGTGTGTCCTGCCCTGATTCCTAGCAGGGCTGCTCCACATTCCTGCATCTTAATGAAGCATGGGGCAAACTGCAAAATAAGAATGACACTGTCAGTATTCCAAATTATTTTCTTAGGACATTTCTTGTTAAGTGCCATCGAGTCAGGTCCCACTCATAGTGACCCTATGTACAACTAAACAAGACACTACCTGATCCCGTGCCAACATGCTTCAGTGTAATTCATTGATTTTGAGAATAAGAGTCCTTTTTTCAAAGAGTTGGTCAGTGAGATGGTATGGTGTGCCCATTCTTGCCTGGTAGTATCTGCCACACAATTGAAATATTAGCTTGTTATTGACTTTTCACTTTTTAGGTGCTACTTGTCCAGAAATGTCCACTAAAAACCAAGTTCTACAATAGATCAATGCCTGTATCGTCCCTGTGTTTTCCAGCATCTAAACACATTTATAATTCCAACAAGTTTCTACACTCCAGCATAGAGATTTGTAGTCCTATTTGACAGTCTGAGGGAAATAAAGAGACATGCTATCACCCAATTAAATGTCAAATGTAACTGTTAGGTAGTATTCAGGAGGTTTCCTGTTTGTTTGGTTTTTTTTTTTTTTTTTTTTTTTTAATCCAGTTGATTTTTTCATTCTGGATAATTCTGACATTCTTCTAAGATCTCAAGTGCTTGAAAGGCAAAGCTGGATGATGTATTTTTAGCTGTGTTATTCCCTTCCAGCTGTGAATCCCACCCCTAGCAGCTGGAGCCTGGACAGTGGGAAAGAAGCCAAGAACATGTCGGATAGTGGGAAACTTATCTCTCCCCCTGTCCCTCCAAGACCCACACAGACTGGTGGGTATTTGAAGCATTTGAACAATCACTATTATAAAGTAACTTTTTTTGACTCCTCCACCTCAGATAAAGGTAGGCATTGGTTTCTGAGGTAAAAATCTGTGGTAGCTGCATAAGTCATTTGTAGTGTTCTTCCCCTTTCCTGGGCTTCTGTGATATGGATTCAACGGGCCATTCCTAATAAACCCTTTAGGCAGGTTTTATAGGGTGCTTAACCCTCTCACCCCACTACTTGCTCTGTCCTTTGCTTACACCACCTGATTCTTACCAACCTCTGCTAACTCAGCCACTTTCTTCAATCATCTTCACGACTGGTACCAAGGTTTCAGTTGCCCCTAAGTAGGAATTAACTAACAGTGACTTTGTTGGGCTTTGGGCTTCCTTAGTTACCTGCTGCTTTGATAGGTGTGTGCGCAAGGGTGATGTTTCTCAAAGGGTTGATTCAGAGAACTGCATCCCCTAGCATTGTGACTTAAGAAGCACATTCCCAGGTCTAACCTTGGACCTACTGAATCAGGATTTTAGTATTTCTGAGATAAGGCCCGGAATCTATATATTTGCCAAACCTTTCCAGATGATTCTTCTACTCACCACATTCTGAGAACCACTGAAAAAGGTTCTTGAGAAACCTAGGGGGCTGGGACTATAGCTCAATGGTAGAACATGTGCTTAGTATGTGCAAGGCCCTGGGTTTGATCCCTAGCACAAATAGTGAATTTACAGCAATGAATGGTCTTTCCTCCTGAACAACCCCTTCACTTGGTGACCTTTCCTCCTGAACAAACCCTTCACTTGGTGACCTGTATGTGGGGCAATTTTAAAAGGACCATGCTCTGCTTTACTGACTCTGCCTATTCTAGTGACAAAGAAAGTCTCACCAGCACTTACCTATGTCTGTTGAAGCCTTACAAACACACCTGGCCTAAATATGAGATAAAGTATGACGCTGGAAACGTCTAGGCCAATCATTCATGTTTCATTTCATTTCATGTACTCTAGCGTCTCAACCTTCTGTTCTCTTTATTGCTTTAAAAAAAAGTTGATTTTACCTTTTTTAAAAACAAGCTACATGGTTTGTTCTAAACTTGTCAAAACTAAAAGTCAAGTCACCAATAATTCTTGAAAGGTACATGAAATATTTAAACAGCACAAGAAATAACTTTAACTTTATTGATCAACTACATTGGTATATCAGTGTAATCATAGAAGATTAAGATTCACCAGCCAAATTATTTGTATTTCATTCATAATGCACATATATTCATGCAGTCTCCAATTTAATCCTGTTTTTTTCTGTATGGTTGGATACTTCAAAGACTTCTTTTAAGAAACAATAATGTTGACAATTATTATTAAGATATAATAATATTGACAGTGTTAGATTCCTAGGGCAGTTCCAACCTAAAGACAAAGATGCTGATGGAATTGTTTTAGTTCTGTGGAAAATGCCTTTCCAGAGAAATCTCTGATTGGGTACTGGGGTTCCATGGTCATGTCAGAGACTTTGAGTCCAGAGCAATAGGCGATCTTGACTTCTGCCCTAGTAATGGTACAAATAGCCATGCTAATCAGGATTGGCTTCCCTCGACATACACGATTTTCTTCCATAGTCAGCGCCCACAGTTAATGGAGTAGGAGAACAGAGCTCATGTTAGAAGGTGACATGTGCTGACCACGGGCAAAGTAGAGGCTACATAACCCCACAGTGTGATAACAGACCACTCTCTCTCAGTCCCTTAGAACTCAGACGACACAAGTGACCTTACATGTCCCGAGTTAACTTGGCAAGGCTGCTGTCCCTTCTGCTCTGCTTGCTCTCATGGTCTGTCCTGTGGTCAACATCTGTGGTCATTGTTGTAGGGCTCTGTAACTGTCTGTCTTTCTTCCTTTCAGCCTTCCTGTGCTTTCCTTACAAGTTGCAAACCTCACTGTGACAGCTGGGAGAGTGGCAGCTAATCACAGAGCAGCAACCTCTGCATTTATCGCAACCTCTCTGTGTGGGATTGGGAAATGTGGCTCACCCTCACCCTAGCGACTGTGTCACGGCCTGCTTTCACGCTACGCAGTTATGCTTTAGAGAGCTGGATCTGAGTGATAAGCACACACAGAGAGAGCAGGGTCATCACACATGATGTGTCCCTAGTGTAAGACTTGAAAAGCTAGTGGAGAAGCAAGGAGATGACTTTTCCTTGCCATGATGATGAAATCCAGAGTACCATCACCCAGGGGCCAAAGGCAAGACCCAAGGACAGGCATTGGGAAAGAAATGGAAAACTGCTCACCTCCCATATAGACATGGCAGGCTTTCTGTCTGTTCCAAGAGTACTGGGACGGGGGGTGAAAAAAGAGGCTGATCAAATGTGTTTCCGTGGATCTATTCTAAGCTGCCTGGGTGGGCTTGGAGTTCCCCTTGCTCCTCAGGCCAAAGCTATGTCCTGAGGACTTCTTCCTGGCACCTCACACCTAAAACACAGCAGGAGATTGCTTAATGGAAAAGCATCTTGACCTTGGGGAAATAGACATTGGACCAGTTTACAGGCCTGTGCCTTTGGCCAAAGCATTGTGTGTGAACTGGAAACTATTCACTAATTGACATGTCGTGGCAGTGCTATCCTTTATGAGGAATCTGTTCTACATGGGCATTATTTAGTTTCTCTCCTGTACACACCCCCACTCCCTTGCTTAGGAGGTCCTCAGAAACTGGATTATATCTCTGAGTTTGTTTGCAGATAGTCAACTTTCTGTTTTCTTAATTGAAATGTTATCTTTCTCTCCATTTACAGCTTCGCCAGCAAGACACACAACAGCAGTATCCCCCTCACCTGCTGGGCGGTCTCCATTGAAGGTATGGGCCTTTCCTTAAACTGAGGGTAGAGACCGGCCCAAGTTCCTTTTTTCTCTAAGCCTGTCCCCAAATATATCAAAAAATGTTTTTCATTTGCACAAACAAGGCAAAGAACATTTAAGGAAGAGCTAGGGGAAGATGGCTAAGAAAACATCCCTGGAATTTCCCCTTAGGAAGCCTCCTCCAAGAATGCAGCCATTTATTTATCTATTTATATAATTACCTTCATCAGTGAGAGCTTACAAACTGGAGTCAGTATATAATACTAAATTAGTAAAGAAACGTGATCCCAGTGTGACTCCAGGACATTTCAGCCTAGTCTTTTGGTTTTTAGCACATCAAACGCACAGTGTGTGTGTGGGAGAGAGAGAGAGAGAGAGAAAGAGAGGAGAGGGGAGACAGCATTAAGATCTACTATTCTTCTGTGTTGTTGTTGTTGTTGTTGTTGTTGTTGTTGTTTTTGCCTTAGTCATCAGCCTCATCCACTATGAAAAAGCCAATCTCAACTTTCTGTCTTTTACTATTTTATACCAAGAATATCAATTACATTAGAAATATATTCTTAATTATGGAAAACAGTATGGTAAAATGTATAAAAAAGTTTCTGGGGAACAAACTGGAAAGCTTTGAAGGTTAAGCATTTGAACTGATATGTAGATGCAGGCTATTTAACATCTCTAAACATACAAATCCTTCATGAAGATAAAGAATAATATTTAGTCTTCATCCAATTGATTCAGACTGGTTGCAAGGCTTGTCAGCACATGTGAGAGGTTCATGTTCAGAGCTTACAAGCACCAGAAGCAAATAAAAGGTTGAAGTAAGTGTTGAAAGAATGATTTTTGTGCCTAAGTGACTTAGGATTTACACGCTCCATGTCCTTTTTGTTGATGAGATAGTTCTAGCTAATGTGAAAAGGATAAATTAGCCTCTACAAACACATAGGAGCAGGTTGTGATCCAATGCATCTGTGCTGCTAAGGATAGTTGCTGATACAAATTGAGACTCTGAAAAGCACCCACTCCCAAAAGGGGAAAAAATGCAAAGAAGTGTTATTTTATTTGCATTGCCAAAATGTCTGATGTAAAAATTTGCTGATATGTGCAAATATTTGCTAGTTTTATTGTCATTCTGCAATGCAGCTGCCATCAAGTCCTTGTGACAGCATTTACTTTGCAAGCCATTGCCTGTCATCCTGATGCAAAGGAAGGAAAGCAACATGGCTTTTCTACATCTTTGCATTTACTTACTTGCCAAGAGCACCTATATGTTGTCACAGGATTATCGTCTGTGTTTTATTTTATCTTTTTGTAGTACTTGGGTGTTGAACCCAGGGCGTTACACATACTTTGCAAGTGCTCTACCACTGGCTTGCACCCCAGCCCATTTTTTATTTTTATCTTCAGACAGGGTCTTGCTAAATTACACAGGCTGCCTCTGGCCTTGAACCTATGACCCTCCTGCCTCTGCCTGCTGAGTCACTAGGATCAGAGGCATGCACCACTGTACCTAGCCATCTGTGTTTTTACTTAGTGTTGCAGAGTAGTAATAAAAGGTAGTCCAAAAATTAATACATAAAGAATAAAATGAACCCAAGGACTGAAAATTTCAAGTAGCTACCAAACAGTTCTAGTTAGCAAGTTGGTGTATATTCTCTCTATGCAGGTGTGCATGTGTTTTTATTGGCCATGGGTAGTCTTACAGCCATGTCCGTACATGGCTTGAAGGAAGAAGGAATTGAACATTTTTGTTGTTACTCCTATGTTACATTAGAGAGTACACTACTACCAAGTTGCAAGCTTTGCTTTGGTTACAGTGCAGGGCCAACTGCCTGAAATGATAGAATTGGGCTTTTTTTCCCCCAACAATAAAACAATAGGATTAACCCTTTAAAGACTGGATTTGTCTGCATTATTTTGAACTTGAGGCCTAATTTTTGATGAAGACAGCAGTGAATTTGGAGCTCACGATTGGCCTTGCTTAATTTTATACTAATATTAAATGGAAGAATGTGTGTCCACCAGTATTATTCTGCTTTAAAAGGAAGACCAAGGTGAAGTTAGCCTAGGGTAGTGTTTCTTAAAGTGTGTCCCATAGAATGTTAATTTATAGGACACTAGATGACAGGTGAAAAAAATGGCCTACGGTGAAATAAGTATAAAACACTGAGCTAAACAAAGTTATTTGTTTCTTTATTGTAAGACTTTAACTTGCTAGTATACTATCAATGTGCACAAAGAAGATACAGGCTAGTGTATCATATGCAGCATTTCCCAGTGGAAACTTCTTTTCACAGAACATGCCTTAGGACTCTTGAGAAGTCCTTCGGACACCAGCTAGGGGAGCAGCAGATTCAGATGCCAGACAGGGCCAGATAGCTGACAGAAATAAGTGAAGGAGGCTCAGTGGAACCCCTGGAGAGGAGTGGGGACTGTGATCAGCTGAAGCGTCCCTGCCTCATCTACAGGGGCAGCCCTGCTTAGCTGCAGAAGATTATCTCCATTGAGAAAATACATGCTGCCGTTGCAGATCTTCCAGTTCTTTATGAAGTGCCGTAAATCTGAATTTTTATTAGAAATGTTCCTATTTTTAAAAATTAGAAACCAATTCAGCCTTTTAAAAAAGCATGGCAGATGAAACAGCTCGCATCTCAGACCAGAGAGCAAGTGCTGCCGGTTCACAGCTTCAGCTGGGGAGTCTGGCACAGGGGCAGGAGAATGACGTGCAAGGAGTGTGAATCAAGTGCAAGGATTCTTCTCTAGCAGGAGGAGTATCCCACCCACCTGCTTCAAGCTACCCCGCATCCTGTCTACACTTGTGAGCTCACATCCTGCTGAGCTAGAAAAGCCCCAAGGTGGCCCCAAGGCTCCTTCACTAGTTCCTTCTCTTTCAAACTCAATGTAGGACTAGCGGTATGCCTTCAGATTCTCTTGATGATTGCCAGGTACTCTCCTCCTCTTTCTATCTGAAAATGATGGGGACTCAAGCAGGCAGCCAGGTGAACTTAGTGAATGGGGCCTGGCAGATGACTGTCGGATGGGGTTTTCAGTGACAACACTCAGATTTGAGACTGGGTGTTTCTATTAGTCAACTTGAGCTATCATAACAACATACCATAGGCCAGTGGCTCAAAGGACAGAAATTTATTTTCTCATGGTCGAGGATGCGAGAAGTCCAAGGTGGAGAAGTTGACAGACTTCGTTTCTCCAGAGGCCCCTCTCTTTGGCTTGCAGGTGGCCACCCTTCTGTGTCCTCATGCGGTCCTTTGGCCATATATAAGCATTGCTGGTGTCCCTGTGTGTTCAATTTTGGCTTTTTCCCTCCAAGGAAAGCAGTCAGATTGGGTTAGGGTCATGGTTACTTCCTTAAATTTAAGACTCTTTCTTCAAATACAGCCACCTGCTGGGGCACTGGGGGGTAGGACTTGCACGCGTGAGCTGGGGAGACACAATAAACCTATCTCAGTCCCTGACCCTGCTGTGTCTCCCTTCTCCTTTTCTGTCCCCCTCTCCTCCGTGGAGCAGGGCTCCATGCAGTCGTTCACCCCCTCGCCCGTGGAGTATCACTCCCCAGGACTGAGCTCCAACTCTCCGGTCTTGTCGGGCAGCTACAGCAGCGGAATCTCTTCTCTTAGCCGGTGTAGCACTTCGGAAACTTCAGGCTTTGAAAATCAGGTGAATGAACAGTTGGCCCCAGGCTCGGTGTCCAGCTACAGCGGGCCCGAGGAGCCGGTGCGCAAGGAGAGCAAAACGCCACCCCCGTACAGCGTCTACGAGCGGACTCTGCGGCGCCCAGTCCCGCTACCTCACAGCCTCTCCATTCCCGTCACGTCTGAGCCCCCCGCCTTGCCCCCCAAACCCCTGGCAGCGCGGTCGAGCCACCTGGAGAACGGGACCCGGAGGACTGAGCCTGGCTCCCGGCCCAGGCCCCTGCCCAGGAAGGTCTCTCAGTTATGAGTTACTTTTCTATGTACCTGCGATGAATTCTTGGCCGTTTACAAAACAAGAAGTAGGATGAGAAGACATTTAGTGTAGGCACTTTAAAAACTTACTCAGATCTTTCTTTAAATGAATGGAATTAAACTCGCTTATTAATGTAATGTTGCACAATATTAAGTTACTGATCTAAAACGCCAGATGTTTCATGAAGTGTGGCTGAGTCTCATTAAAACCTTTCTCATTTGAAAGTGGTAAATAGTGATAAAGACTCCTTTTGTATCTTTTTCTGTTCACTTTTTTTACATAGTTCAATCTCAAAACCAATATAATATTGTCAAACAGTGTAATGTGTGATAATGTATACTTTTTACTGAATACTTGATACTCTGGAGAACGCTTACTCTGTCAATGCACATCCTAACACAATGGTCCTTTGGAAGACTTCTGTAAGTAAGATGAGGTTTCTGGCTCTTGGGTGGTGCAGAATGATCAGTGCACATGCTCAGAATTAAAGACTAAAGCAGGCTAGTTAGACAATATGCTTTCGGGGTTGCAGGGATTGGGACTGGAATTTGTTTTGTTCTCAAAACATAATGATTCTTTAAAGTTACTTTTGATGTTTGACAGTTGCCTACATTCTTAAAACTACTTTGTGAATTGGTTGGAATTCCTTTAGTGCCCTGACACCATGCTATCTACTGTATTTCTTTTCAAGGTGCAATTTTCTTTCAGAGTTCCAATCAGCTAGATTAAGCAAAAGACCCCAGGAGAAATGTTTACTTGAATTTTGTCCTTCCTTACTTGATAGTTTCCTATATAAAATGTGTCATTGGAAAAGAACAGATGTTCAAGTATTAAACAGGCACCAATTACCGTGTCCCATTAACAAGAATTCAGGAATCAATACAGAACAGTATTAAATCGATAGCGTCAATGAAGAAAAACAACCTTAGTGAAAATGTCATTAGCATGATTAAATGGCAAAAGGACTTTCTAAAGGCAAGGGCATTAACTTTCAACCCTGCACAAAATAAAGAATTCCTCACAACTCTCCATTCTTACCAGGAAAGCTTAGTTTCTCAGCTGATCCTGTGGTCCTTTGGTTGGAGGAGTTTTACTGTAGATCATGCTAGCTTGAGTATTGCAACATAGCATCTTAGATCTAGGTAGACATGCTGATGCCACAGTTGTAGGAGTGTGAAAAAGCACCTTGTATGTAGTAATATATTTTGTATCTCTGTTTTTTCTTTTACTGACTGTTTATAACACTCAATTGACAATAGATATGAACTGTATTTTAAATCATACTGTTAAATATTTTCCCTCTTTTGTTGGGAAGCTCATTTTAGTTTAACTGTGTTTGGTTTTGTTGATAGAAAGGCCGTGACCACTTTTTTATATTCTCTTAATGAAACCATTCAGCAGGTATACGCTGTTGAGGCTGGTTATAGAGGTTTTCTATAATAAATGTTCAAGTATTTTTGTACATAACTGGTTAATTTTAATAAGAGATACCATTATGTGTAAAAAAAAAAGTAAAAGTCAAAGCAACAGTTGTGAATGCAGTATGATTGTTATAATTATGCCAAATACTTTATGTATGGAAAAAGAATATTTGTACATATGTGCTTTTAACAATAATTCTGCCATATTGACTTTACAATTTTGAATGTCAGAAAAGTTAATATATGTTAAAATATTTATGTTTAGTGAAAGTATTCATAATTGAGGAAAGGAACATATGAATTTTAGCTTTGTATCTTGCAAGTTTTACATTTGGAATTTCTTGAACTAGCTTTTGCTTTTGATGATAACACTTTGTGTTTGTAATCACATCCTAAAATATATATATGTAGAAAACTCCATATATTTGTTGCTTTAAAGAAGTAAAACCATCCGTCCATTTAAATAAGACAACATGCATAAGATAACAAAGCTTCTTTGATTTCCTTTTCCTGTGTAATTTAATAGATTTCTTGACTAGTGCTTGGGCACAGAATAAATCAGTGTTATTTGCTCTTGAAGCCATTTTTTTTTTAATTTTGGCAGTGAACAGTTGAATATATTATGTGCGTGTATTTCTGAAGCAGCCATATAGCAGAACATTTCAGGAGATTCTGTTAGCTCAGATGTTCATGTTGGTTGCTGCTGAATGGTAAATATTAAATAAAGTTACCAGATTAATCTTAATGTTTCTGTCTTTATTTTGGTCATTAGTGTGTCTTAGAATAGCAGCTGCATAAATCTCGAGATCCTATCATAGTGAGATTTTTTAGGCTTCTTTGTTAATAGATCCTATTTTTGTTCCTAGTGGACTTTTACCACAGATCATTTATGCCATCTGGAACACTTACCTGGGTGGCTGAATTTTAATGTATCTAACCAAAGCCAGTTTAACTAGTCAAACTATCAGAGTTTGTTTGCTTTAGAAGGCTTGATACAAAACAGATGACTACCAGGTGGACAAGGGAATGGTTGAGGGCTGTCCTGGCCTGTTGTGACTTGCTTTATCTGCACGCCAGCTTTTCTCCCTGATTTTCACAAAGTGATAGGAAGTGTACTGACAATCACTGCAAAACCCATTGATTGCAAAGTTTCTGTTAATAAAGCCTGGCTTTTAATTTTGTGAGATGTGTCTCTGCTGTGTTAGGTTTATGACATTTGTGTAACACAATCTTAGCAATCCACTATCAAAAGCCTCCATTCCATTAAATACCAAAACTCATAAAAACCATTGTCAATGTCCTCCTGATTGTTTCTCAACATTAATTAAATGATTTTAGAGCATTGTTGGGGCATTTTCATTATAACCAAGCCTATAAGTAGTTCAAGTCTACAAGCATAATTACAATATGGATATCTCACTTTCTTACCTAAGTTTCTCTCTGGATTCTGATTGTTCCATGAAAAAAAAAAAGAATAACAAGTTGCACAGATCTGCCTTTATTTTATCTTTATACATTAAAAGGTGGCTTATAGCTTTGCACATGGCCATATTATAACAAATGAGGTTTATCCACGGCATGGTTATTGCTAATTGAAAAAGTGGCTTGTATCAAAATTAATTTTTAGTGATTAAAGTAAACATTGTTCTCATTACATAAGAAAATTGTGAAGAGTCTTTGAAAAGCTAACAAAATACCAATCCCCTGATATAGCTGTTATTGTTTTTACATAGTCCTTTTGTCTTTTTCTGTATGTATATACTACATAGTTTTTCTACATTGCTGAGTTCTGCTTCCTCATATGTCACCATCACAATCTATTGATGATTCAGGGCCGAGTTCATTGCTCACTGCCATAAAGGAGAGCCCCAGCTTGACAGCTTTAGTAGTGTCTCACAGGAGCAAGATTAAGATCAGATTTTCTTGAAATATTGGAGTTTTGTTTAAGGTGGGTCTTTCAATGAGCAGGTCTTTGTTAGGAGTTAAGTAGAAGATAAAGATGTGCCTGACTCATGCCATGGTATTTTCAATTGCATCCTGTGGTTGCAAAAGCTGTACACTGAATAAGGGAGACAGAAGAATTGATACTTTTGAATTATGGTGCTAGAGATGAACATTCAATATAGCATGGACAGCCAAAAGAACCAACAAATCTGTCCTATAAGTACAACCAGAGTGCTCTTTGGACCTAAGGATGGCTAGACTGCATCATCTGAATTTTTTGACATGTTGTCAGGAGGGACCAATCTCTGAAGAAGGACATCATGTTTGAGTGAGTGGTGGGTCAATGAGAAAAGGGAAGACCCTTCACTAGATGGATTGACACAGTGACTACAACATGGGCTTAAACATTAAAAAGATTGTGTGCACAATGTAGGGGAATGTTTTGTTCTATTGCATATAGTGCCACTATGAGTTGGACCCAACTTGCTAGCACTAACAACAACAATAACAACAAAGATTATGGTATATTTGTTTAGGGTTGGCAGAGATTTTTGTCACTGGAAAAAAGTCAGAACTATTTGCCACATAAAGGCCAATATTTGGAAGCCACGAGCTGTAGGAAAGAATTAGGCTTATTCAAGGGCTAGCATCTTGAGGATGGAGGGGCTATTGGCTTCAACGCTCTATCTTGGGGGCCTTATGGACACAACAGACTTTTATTTGGAAGGAGAGGAGGAATAGGGCAGGAAGGCTACAAGCTGAGAGGGCATTTGTCATCCAGGCCATGATTTTCCTTTTATCTTCCTCTCCAGAACATTGCCATGGACCTCAGTGTCCTGAGGCATGCTCCTGTAGTTCTTTTTAGATAGACATATTTTCTGCAAATTAAATCCCAAATCAATTTACATGTTTTGTGTAACAATGCATATGGGTAAAGACTAAGGGGAATTACAAAGGTCATCAGATGTTGATGGGTTCTGGAAATCTAAAAATTTTCATATATTTTCTAATCACAACCTTTGGACAGTTTTGAAGGGCTACAACATCAGATTCATATTGAGTCTAATCTGCACATGATTCTAATCCACATCTGGTTTTGTAGCCCTCTAGAATTGTTGAAAAGGTAAAGATTAGATTCAATAATATATGGTACATAGCAGTTAACATCTTAACCATTTAGATGAAGCTTCTCCTTAGAATTTAGAATGCCTGGCAAAATAGAGTGGGAGTAAATTTTGCAAAATGATTAGGGAGGACCAACCACCTTGCAGAAGAGCAAAGGGAGGAGGAAGCAAAAGTAACTGCCAAGTATAATTTCCAGAAGGAATTACACTGTTACATTTTGAGTAAAGGCGTTAAAGAGTCTTAGGACATTAACTGTCAGTTGGTACTTTCTACTGAAGAGGTGATAAGTCTGTTGAGAAGTTTTCATTATGAGCAGTAGTTCCTTGCCTGTATAAGAGACTTCTAGAAGAGTAGAATTATGCTAATGAACCATGGAATAGGAAGTCATGTTCATGTAGGTATAAACTGTATAAGATTGTTGGGTTCAGTTCTCAACATGTATATTTTACATAATTGTGATCACAGTAAACCTAGGAATACTGTGTATCCTGGAATCTAATTCCCACCTTGTCAACAGTTTTAGAGGGCTAAAAATTCAAGTGCAGATTAAAATTATGTGCAGATTAGATTTGCTGTTAGCAGCTGGTTTGGGGGAAAATTATAGAACTTCTGTACGTGTTATAAAAACAATACAATGTAATAATTTAGGATTACATTCAGCGTGGATCAGATTTGAAAATATATGTTACTACCCTTTTTTAATGTTGTAGTATTTACTTACATGTTATTACGTGCATGTAAAAAAGAATATATTCCATCTTTTTTTAGCCACCTCCCTCTTAATGGACATTATTCTGTTTCCATTTTTTTAGTGCTACAAATAACACCATGGAGACCTTGTATAAAGCTTTTTCCACATTTTGCACTATATCCTTAAAATAGATTTCAGGATGAAATCGCCAGGGCAAAGGATAGTGGTTTTTGCAGTTCTCTTGTATTTGAAGGGGAAAAATAATCTCTCTACCCTTCATGATTCTTAGTAGAGTTTTCAGCAACAAAAGATAGATTAACAACAGAAAACCAAACAGAAGTCTACTAACATGTGTGCCTCATGTACATAAGAGGGATCCTCAAGGAAAAATGAGTGACTCAAAGTGCCTTAAAATCAGGCTTAACCATCATCCTTAGATAAAGAAAGGCTGAAGAGGGAGGCTAGCAGTGGGGAGTTGACCAGGAAAAGCACAGTAAATAAGAGCATGATTCCTTACTCAGATTTAAATCCCTGCCTTCTCCACTGGGAAGGGTCACTTGTGATTCACTCTTCTCTTCCTGGCAAAGAGCCAGAGACATCATTATAGAAGGAAGTTTCCTTCACAGGTGTAAATTTCTCTTACAGAAGGGTAACTTCTATTCTATTTTCAGAGCTTCTCCATGAAGTATCTGCTGTTTCTCAAAATTGTTGTTGTTAGGTGCTGTCGAGTCGGTATCCGACTCATAGCGGCCCTCTGTACAACAGGGCAAACACTATTGTCGGTGCTTCTCTGCTATGCATAGGGTTTTCAATGGCAGATTGATTTTTGGGAGGGGGTTGCCAGGTCCTTCTCCCAAGCCTACAGCTTCTGGTGTTCCCAGGCGGTCTCCCATCCAGGTACTAACCAGGCCCAACCCTGCTTAGCTTCCGAGATCTGACGGGATCGGATGCCACAGGGCTGTGGCTGCAGGTGTTTCCCAAAATAATCACATTAAAATAATCCTTATTCCAGAAGAGGCATATCATGGGCCATTATATTCTGGTCTCCAATAGTTGTGTTTTAGTGTGTAGCATATTCTGGTCTTCTATACTTGAATACTGACAAATTATTTCCCTAAAATGTTCTACCAGTTTTCATGTCACCAGCAATATATATTTCTGGCACTCTTTGTTAAGATTGGATGTTGATGTGATGTTATGTTTCTGTGTTGTTTTGCTAATTTAATTGTTATTGTTAGGTGCCATCAAGTCAGGTCCTACTCATAGTGACCCTATATGCAGCAGAACGAAACACTCACCAATTCTGTGCCAGGCACATAATCTTATTTATGTTTAATCCCATTGTTGTAGGCACTGTGTCAATCCATCTAGCAGAGGGTTTTCCTTTTTTTGCGGTGACGTGCCACTCTCCCAAACATGATGTCCTTCTCCAGGGATTGGTCCCTCCTGACTACATGTCCAGAATAAGTAAGACACAGTCTAGCCATTCTTGCTTCTAAGGAGCACTCTGGTTGTATTTCTTCTAGGAGACATCTGTTGGTTCTTGGTATATTCAATATTCATCTCCAGCACTATAATTCAAAAGCATCAATTCTTCTCTTGTATCCCTTGTTCAGTGTCCAGCTTTCAAAACCAAGTGATGCCACTGAAAATATCATGGCATGAGTAAGGCGCACCTTTGTCTTCATGTGACATCTTTACTTTTCAATATTTTAAAGAGATCTTTTGCCACAGCTTTTCCTAGAGCAATGCATCTTTTGATTTCTTGACTGTTGCTTCCATGGGTGTTGATTGTAGAACCAAGTAAAGCAAAATTGTGGACAACCTCAATTTTTTTCTCCATTTATTGTGAAGTTGCATACTCATATAAGCCTTACTTAAACTTTGAGAAAATGTTAGTAAATCAAGTATTTTAAAAAATCTCTTGATAAAGAAACCAATATCCTGAAAAAGGAAATGGACAAGGGAGATGAAAAATAATATACTTTAAAATTTAGAATGGCACCCCCCTGAAAATACTTCATCCCAGAGAAGAGATTGCTAGAAAGACATTTGAGATCATTCTATTTACATAGAATTCACTAGGCAATCTTCAGCATTCTGAACACATTTACCACCACACTTTGAAACAAAGCAGCTCTTTTGGGGAGTTGTTCTTAGCAGAGTTACCCCCCTAAACCTTTGACACCTCCCTTTTGCCCAGCATTCTAAATTCTAAAGCCAGGCACCACCTAAATGGTTAAGATGTTAACTGCTAAATCTGTCTTTAGATTCATAGAACCCAGAACAACTCATGGCTTTTGTCCTTAGTCTTTAGTTAACTTGCTACAAGAAGTTGAAGTCCCTTGCAATGCTCCAAACCAGAGAAATAGAAAGCAACCTGGTGCCCAGGATGATAAAGACCCAGCCTTCCTGCCCACTGGTCTTGGTGTATTTCCTTTCCCTCCCCATAAAAGCCCTTTGTGCCTTCCCCCAAGGGCTTTGTTTTCTTATTGGTTTCCTTGACTCAACACTTTGTCCTCCAAGCCACCTTGGTGGCACATGCCTTTAATCCCAGGGACTCAGCCAATAGAGCCAGGAATATCATGAGTTCAAGTCAAGAGGCAGCCTGCATAACTTAGCAAGGCCCTATCTTAAATAAATCATAAAATTTATAGATAAAATAAAATTCTGTCTCTCGACTTAGCTGACTTGTCATAGGGGCACAAGTGGCCAGGATGGCCTTGTAACAATTCACCCAATATTTACCCTATAATTTACAGCCAGAGAAGAAACCAGACATGTAGAGAAGTGAAGACAATGATCTGAATAGCCACAGTAAACACAGCAGTATGTTCACTGAATGAACCATCTCCAAGATAAAGCAGATGCAATGGCTGGTACGTTTGAATTTATAGGAGGCTTACGCTCCTATTAAGAGAGTTGCGAGATGGATGAGATTGGTACCTAGAAAGCTATGCAATTGGAAAAAAAAAAGTTAATTCCTGAGAGAATAAAAACAAAATCTATATGAGAAAGTAAATGTAACTATAGTATATCATGTAAATGAACTACTTAGAATACTTCATAGTTATGGAAATACAAAAGGTATATTTATCTCATCCCAAATTCTTTTTTTTTTTTTTTTTTTTTTTTACAGTACTGGGGGTTGAACCCAGGGCCTCACGTCTGCATGTTTTGCAAGTGCTGGACCACTGAGCTATACCCCCAGCCCATTTTTTTAATTTTTTTTTCTTTTGAGACAGGGTCTCGCTAAGTTACGCAGACTGCCTCTGGTCTCGAATTTGCGATCCTTCAGCCTCCGCCTCCTGAGCCCGATGGGATTACAGGTGTGCACCACCATGCCAGTCATCCCAAATTCTTATATAATTATATTGGTAGGATGAGAAGAACTTGTGTGTATGGAGAATAAAATAATCTTCTATAAAGGGATGCCAATAGATAATGTCTAAAAGTAATAATCAAAAGTGGCAATTTAAGATATATTTTCTATATTTTACATTATATATTATATATATATATTTATGTACAAATTGAAGATATATTTTATGTACAAATTGAAATAACTTCAAAAATTGGGCTAGCAGGTATAACCCAGTGGTGGAGCATTTCTCTAGCATGTGTAAAGCCTAGGGTTCAATGTTTAGCATCAGAAAAAATGAGAAAAAAAGAACGTGATTGAAAATGATTGTCTCTGGGGAGTGAAGATGGCTGGGGTGGGGTGAAGATGCAGGGGCCTCTTGTTTTCTTAATGGCTTTATGGAAATATACACACATATGACTGATACATTTTAAGAGACTGAAAAAATGTAATTCTATAACATTCAGATACCACCTTGCTGGTTTTACTTCTCTTACTAATTATTTTTTTTTCCTGTATATGACAGCAAACCTGGTTTGGGACCTCTTTGAGAAAAAAAGACATACTTTGCAAATGGGGCTTTACTGAAAGGAATGTGTTGGCAGGTAGGAGGAGGTGAAGGCGGTGGAATTTCTGGACCCCTATGAAACCTGTCCTGAAGCAAAAGTAAGACAAGCATTAATCCCGTGAGGTCCTTGGTGATGGCTTTATAAGCAGTCTTCTCTGTTCTTTGGTAGCTGCATTAAGCAGCTAATAGAAACTATTTTTACACAGAGGTCTAAAAGGACACCTGCAGGATTAACCAGTTTACGAGTTGTTTTTTGTGTCAGTAGTGTGAATTTTCCCATTCTGATAAAACCACACACAGTTCTTGGTGTGACTTACTCTAGAAAAACTGTTAACCATGCCAGGTCATTGTCCTCCAAGAGCAGGAAACAGTAATAAATGCTTGGTGAGTGTTTAGAGGGCTCAGGTCTCTAAAAAAGAAATTTGGCAGGGCTGGGTTGTAGCTGGATGGTAGAGCACTTGGCTAGCATGCATGAGTTATGGGCTGGATCCCCAGAGTCATAGAAAAAGAAAACAAGAAAAAAAGAAAAAGAAAAAGAAATTGGCAAAGGAGTTCCGGCACACTGGTTCTCCTTCCTTTCAGTTTTTGTAGGTGGCACTACCTCAGCCTGTTGTCTTAGTGCACAGGACTTACCCAAGTCCTTTTTGTAGCCACAGAGGAAGGGGTGCTCCCTCCTTCAGGATGAAGCTTGCCACCCAGGCGTGGAACCCATCTCATATTATGTCCGCCTCCTGTGTCCGCCTCCTTGCAGGCCCTCTTCACTAATGAAGAAGGGAGGGGAGCCAGCTGTGCCCTTTGACCCCATTCCTCAAGCTGATCTGGTGGCTGAGCTGAAGACTATAACAGATAAGACTGGATATTTGCCAAGTTCCAACAGTAGGATGAATTTCTTATGCTACCTTACTCCTTTTCATTCCTTTTGGTTAGACAACTTTCTGAGCTTAAGGGAAAAAAGTTGGCAGAATTTGCTGAATTACATTTTAAGTCTTCTGTAAGTCAAATAAAAAGCCAAAATAAAAGAATAAATAAGACCAAAAAACATTTGTGGCAAATATGACCATGTCAATATCTTTATCTTTAAAGAATATAACCAACATAGTTTTAAAAACAATAATTAAAATCCTATGAAGATGCATAGTATTGGAAAGGAGAGGATAAAATGTTAATAGACAAATAAATGGATAATTTTACAGAAGATGAACCATAAATAAATATGGAAAAATAACTAACCATTCTACTCAGAGAAAAATAAAGTAATAGTGAAGTAACATTTGTTGCTCACTAAGTTAGCTAAGTGTGTAAAATAACTGTACCCAATTGTAGAAAGAAAATGAGAAAAGCTGCAGTTATTGATCTTGTTCGTGGCACTAAATCAGGATAAGCTTTTCAAAACACAATTTGGCCATGCAGATCAAGGATCCAAAAAATGGTTATGTACTCTGAGCCATATAATTCTATTATCAGAAATCTATGCTAAGAAAGTCTGAAGCCATAGCACGCTAGCGTCTGATCTCGGAAACTAAGCAGGATTAGTCTGTTAGTCCTCAGATGGGAGACCACTTGGGAATACTGCAGGCTAGGGAGAAGGACCTGGCAACCCACTCCTGGAACAATACGCCATTGGAAACCCTATAAATAGCAGAGAAGCACTGACAATAGTGGCAGGCATGGCACAGTGTCAGAGAGTGTTTCCTTATGTTGTATACAGGGTGGCTATGAGTTGGACCCAACTTGACAGCACCTAACAACAACAATATGCTAAGAAAATATTTCAGAATGTGACATGAGTATATGAAGAATAAGGCAAAAATCTCAAGTCCTAGACATGTTAGTAGTATAACGATGGTCACATAAAATAAAATATCTCCAATCCATGAAATGGAGTAGAAGAGTGTCTTTAAGAATGCTTTTGATTTGCATTTCCCTAATGGCTAGGGATATTGAGCACTTTTTCATGTGTTTCATGGCTTTATGGACCTCTTCATTTGAGAACTGTCTACTCAGTTCCTTTGCCCATTTGTGTATTAGGTTGTTTGGTTTTGGGGTTTTTTTTTTCTTGAGTTCTTTATAAATTCTAGTAATTAGACCTTTGTCAGATGTATAAAATGTGAAGATTTTTTTCCCATTCTGTGGCGGTTTCCTTGATTCTTTTAATTGTTTCTTTTGCTGTGCAGAATCTTCTTAATTTAATGTGGTCCCATTTATCTATTCTTGTTGTAATTTCTTGAGCAATTGGGGTCCTATTAAGGAAATCTTTTCCAATGCCTATATGATGGAGTGTATTGCCTATCTTGCCTTCTATGAGTTTTAAAGTTTCTGGTTTTATGTTGAGATCTTTTATCCATTTTGAGTTAACTCTCGTGTATATTAAGAGATGCGGATCCACTTTCATTTTTCTGCATGTGGATGACCATGTTTCCCAGCACCATTTGTTGAAGAAGCTGTCCTTTTTCCAGTTTACTTGCTTTGCTTCTTTGTCAAAAATAAGGTGGCTATAGGTGTGTTGAGGTATATCTGGGTCTTCTATTCTGCTCCAGATGTCTTCGGGCCTATTTTTGTGCCAGTACCAAGCTGTTTTTGCAACCACTGCCTTGTAGTAAAGTTTGAAGTCAGGGATTGTGATTCCCCCTGCATTAGATTAGGGAAATGCAAATCAAAACAACGCTGAGATTTCACCTTACACCAGTAAGAATGGCCAAGATCAATAAAACAAACAACAACAAATGCTGGCGAGGCTGCGGGGAAAAGGGAACACTTTTACATTGCTGGTGGAGCTGTAAATTGGTGCAACCACTATGGAAATCAATATGGAGGTACCTCAA